>WEDG01003886.1:0-226582 GCA_017591395.1 Schistocephalus solidus
CATGGTGATGAGTGGCTGCTGAACCTTTATCTTAACAAATGCCAAATAATCCGACTGCGGTCTAGTTCCAGAAGGATGATTGAGGTTTGAATACCAGTACTCCATCAGTGGTCACCAACTCCAGGAGGTAAATATTCTAAAGGACTTGGGTATATGGATAACACCAACTCTCAAACCATCGTCGCACTGTGCGAATATCGCAAAAGAAAGCTATGTGTATCTTAGGCGCAATCAGGAGGTCCTTCGTTAATTTTGACGGAGAGCTTTTTGGGCGCGTTTATGGAACATTTATCCGGCCGGTGTTGGAATATTGCGTTCAGGCGTGGCGCCCTTGGACGAAACATGACTACGCTCTGCTGGAGAAAGTTCAACGGAGGGCAACGAAACTAGTCAGCGGATTGGAATGCCTACCCTATGAGGGCCGCCTAGAAAGACTTAAAATTTTTCCTCTCTTATAGGCAATACAGAGGGGATATGATCTTAGTCTTCAAACTGGTCAGAGGAGTTGATTGTGCTCTTCAGATGGCCAACTTTCTTGAATTGGCAAACATGACAAGTCTCCGAGGTCACCAATACAAACTGAAAAGAAATCACGCCAAACTTGAAGTACGGGCCAACTTCTTTTCCCAAAGGGTGATTGACGAATGGAACAAGCTGCCAGCCTCAGTTGTTCAGGCTGAAAGCGTTGAAATGTTTAAAAGAAGACTTGATGCATTTTTACTTGATGAACATATATTTAGTCGACAGCAATGATTGATATACTAAAACGACTATCGCCATGTAACATTTGCTTGTTTTGCTAGCGTCTATCTGTAAATAGGGTTTTCAAAGGCTCTGCCTATCTCCCTTATATATACTGAATTATACTGAATTATTGCATTCATAGAGACCTTAACACTCCTTTGGCCGAAGATACACCCAGCAGGTGTGTTCACACCTGCCACATCCAGTAACAATGACGAGCCAGAGACGTAGTCAAATGGTCAGACGCCTCCTTCCCCACCCCCTCTTCGATTTTTAACTTCCCCACCTAAACTCATGACAGAACTAGACACCTGAGTGCCTCCCAACCCTCTCCCCTACATTATTTTTACTGAATGTTTAAACTCTTGCAACATTTTCTTCTTTATAATTATCTTAATTTGTAAGTCCCACCACACTTGAACGTTTAGTCCAGTAGAAAGTGTCCGAATTTATGCCCACCCGTAATTTAATTCAGAAAGAGCGTTATTTACTGAATGAATGTTTAAGATATTATTCTCTTGCGACTGTTTAGTATAAAAGAAGAAGAAATTGACGTAAAAGCCCTTATTCTGGGAGTATAACGTGATATGAGCAATCTAAATAACTTCTGAGCAACACAGATGACAACAAATGCACTGTTATTTTCAAGTGGCCTCAAACTACATAGTAAAATCAAGATAGTGCGTCCGCCCTCGTGCACAATCCGAAGTCCATGATATTAAAGAGCCTCAACCATCGAAGGGGGCTTCAGATTCCGTATCCCAAACTAGGAATTAGATACCCCATCTCATGGAACGGTTGACTTATAAAAATCCCAAGTTAACTGCTCATCACAGAAACGAAATGCACTGCCTCAGAGGATTCCAGAAATAATGCGTCCCTCTAGCTAAAAGTCTGTCATGCCAATTGAGAAACAATTGACAGGAAATTGTAGAGTTAACCTTGTATCATGCTCGAAGCACCTGAAATTTTTGAGTTGACATCTCATTTTTTCATTGCCTGTAAATGAGAGGAATTAAATTATATTCAGTCAGTCTGGCCCCGTAAGGCATACGACCAAGGATCTTGATCATTTTGGTGGCCAACGAGTGCAGACGAGTGCATTATAAAAGGTTGTTAAATGTCGTTTCTGGAAGAAAGCATCATATTGTGCAGGGTTGACAATGACTTTCATCGAGGATGTTCTTGCCTCACGAGTATTACTTATTCGCATGAGAAATGGGCAAAGGCTACTGTCAGAGGTGATCCTTAAGACGCTAAATTCTTTGACTTCAGGAAGGCCCTCGATAGCGTACAACACCAATTCCTATTTTAAAAAAAACTTTGGAAATCGGAATTCCAAGCAGAAGTTTCCAACAATACCACGTCGATCGACTTTGGTTTCGTATTTAAAGCTCTCAAGTTTACGAAGTTTTAAGTTTCTTCCATAGCACAGAAGACATTTCGAGCAGAAATATCCACTTGGACGTGAAAATTCGATGACTTTCACAGCATTCCATCAAGCCCCGGAGTTAAGCTCTAAGAGCAGCGTGGGATAATTCGACTATTTTACGTTCTAGCTCTTCATGAACTGTATCCAAAGAGATATACTGATAAAACCCTCTGAAAACAGTGTCAGTGAAAACTCACCCACTCAATTCACGCTGATAAACTCATAAGTGAACTAACGAAGCTCAACTTTCTTTTAAAGGCATTCTGCTTGGCTAATCTTTCTTAAGCCTATGCAAGAGTACTTATGGCTACATCATTTCCTTGCTTGCTTCATACGTTTGAGTAGAGTTTTTTACCTTGGCAGTCAGTTGAAAATTTTAAGCATTATTCTAAAATTTTACAACTGCCTACTCTGACAAAAGTCAAACTAATGCTTTTAAAAAACCTCCCACAATGAACAACACAAGGCAGACAAAACGAACTAGCACAGCTGCGGAACCTATGGATTCAACTAAAAATCGTACGGTGAATAGTTTTTTTATATCTTGGCACTCAGTTGAAAATATCCTTAAACTTCTCGAAAAAAGAAGTGCCTCAGTGAGCCATTCAAGCAACTAAACACTATCCGGAGGAGCCATGCACTTGCGGTGCCTCCCGCACCGACGAGCAGTGCAACATCCACTGAATTTTGTTGGTACGGATTGCGGGTGAGAAGAATATTACTAAAAGCAACAAACAACAACTGAGCACAATTTTTAAATCACTAACGGTTTCTTGTGAAAAATACCAATGGTAGTATTATCACCTAAGATGATAGAACATAATAGAATACAGGAGCGGCAACAAAAGAGAACAACTATTGCTTTGGCAACAGACATTGAAAACTCTATTTACGTTGAGATAAAGCCAGCCGCAGTCAGTCGGTGCATGGGTTGTGGGGAATTCAACACCGATGAGCGTTTACGGCGATATGAGAAATAACGAAAAACTAACAAAGGTGAGACTACAATGCTTTGACAGAATTTCAACCTGAGAATATTGCACAACTGGCTGGAACACCTCAAAATCTTATATGGCTACATAAGGAAACTAAAAGAAAGGGGATCAGATCCCTGCTCTCAGGTCTCCAGATGGAACAATCAAGCCTGCGACCAAGTCAAGGCATCCATTCTGTCTACTTTCTTTACGTGGGTTTCCACTTGAGAGCTTAATTATTCTCCCTCATATCTAATACTGATAGCTCTATTAATGTCAGCTTCTCTATCCTCAACAGAGGAACTGTGCCTTCAGACGGCACAAGTAAAGGCGAAATTGCTCCAGCTAAATCCGCCAAATCACCTGGTCCAGACTTATTACCTGCCCTTGTACTTTAAGAACTTGCTAACAAACTTTGCAGCTCATTATCTATTATATTTCGGAAGTCCATTTAAGAAGCTAAACTCCCGAAGAATGGAAGAGTGCCCTCATCACCCCAACTTACAAGGGAGGATCATAGATGAACGCTAAAATTACCGCCCAGTCAGCATAACATGAACCTCTTACAAAATAACGGAGCGCAGTATAAAAATAAGTCTAATGCAAGTCCTGGAAGAAAAAAACCTATTATGCAGTGCCCAACATGGATTACGTCGGGGATGCTCTTGTTTCACCAGTATTCTTTATACACATGAGAAATGGATGAGGGGCACATACCACGGCAATACTATAGACGTGGTATTCTTTGACTTCCGAAGGACGTTCGATAGTGTACCACACCGAATCTCTTTAAAAGCGTTTGGATATAGGAATTAAAGGCAGAACGTTCAAATGGATTGGGAATTGTTTATCCTCCAAGATACAGAGAGTTGTTGATGGCAATTCTATCTCGGATTGGGTAAAGGTTGAGAGTGGTTTACCAAAAGGTTATATCTTGCGTCCGCTGCTCTTACTAACCTATGTGAACGGCTGCCTCAAAGATTGGGATTATGGAACTATCATCACCGGGCAACCGTCATGACCGGCCGACTAAACCAGGTGAGGGTCTTCAGTGTTGTGTGTGCCTTTACACCCAGTATACCTCACTCCCGAACTTCCCACCTCCTCCCCCTCTCAAAAAGTCCTACGGTGGGGGCAACAGCAACCCAAAATCGGCCTAGGCTAACTTGAGTCGTTATCCCACTAAAACAAAACCGTGACCCAAAGTGGAGTTTGGCTGCCATCTGGGATGTTCAAGCAGCCCTATTTAGGGACAGCACTGCTTGCCTCCTCGCGGAGGAAAGGGATAGAAAAGGTGCCATAAACCAATGCTAGGTCTCACGTCTTCTGCAGCAGGCCGCGGCTCACAGATAACGAAATACGTGGTCGTAAAACTCAAAAAACAACAATACCCCCGTCCCCATCCCCCTCGCCATACCCTCCAGGCTGCTCGGGTGAGTCCACTCACACTAGCAGCCTGGAATGTTGTTTTCTTTAAAACAATCCAATGAGTAATCGGCCGGAACGGAGGATGGCACTAGTCGCTCGGGAACTGGCGCGCTACAACGTGGACATTGCTGCGCTGAATGAGACCCGATTCTCTGAGCAGGGTCAACTGGATTAGGTGGGTGTCGGCTACACCTTCTTCTGGAGCGACGCTCCTCTCGCCTTTTCTACCAGGAACGACATCGTGGGACTCTGCCCTCTCTGCCGTAGGGTATAAATGATCGCCTGATGAGCCTCCGCCTGCCTCTTCGGGGAGACAAGTTTGCCACAATCATCAGTGCCTACGCTCCCCCTATGACAAGTTTTGATGTGTGGAAGGAAAAATTCTACGAGAACCTGCATGTCCTCGTGGCGACTGTGCCGAATGCATAGAATTTAATTGTCCCTGGTTACTTCAACGCCCGCGTTTGTACAGACCACGCTGCCTGACAGGGAGTGCTGGGTCCCCACGGTCTCGGTAGCTGTCACGATAACAGGCTCCTTCTTCTGCGAACGTGTGCGGAACACCGCCTCCTGCTGACCAACACCTTCCACCTTCCGACGCGGGAGAAGGACACGTAGATTAACCCTCAGTCGCGGCGCTGGCAGCTGCTGTGCTATGTTCTCCTCGGAGGCGAGATCGACAGGATGTGCTGGTGAACAAGGCGATCCGCGATGGTGATGGTTGGATGGGTCACCGCCTCAGAATCTCCGAGATGGGGCTCCGACATCAAACCCGACGAAGGCCCCAAGGTAAGCGACCACCAGGTAAGTGAAATAATCTTTTGTGAAATTTGCCTGTTTGCTGTTTTGATTTCAGCAATCATATAACCCAGAACATAGAGAACCTGCAGGCTCCAGATAATAACGCCACCGTGGAGACACGATGGTGTCAATTGCGAAATGTCATCCAGTCCACCGCTCTCGATGTCCTTGGACGCGCACGCCATCAACACCAGGACTGGTTTGACGACAATGACGCCGATATCAGCAATTTACTCGGGGAGAAGAATGGACTACACAAAGCCTACATGAATCACGAATGGAGGCGAAAGTCCGCATTCCAGGTGTGTGTATAAGTGAAGAAGTGAATGGACGTTTGAACAAATGTCACCAAAGCAGCCTTCTTCAGATGCCTCCACCTTGTACGGCAATGGCTGCGGGAGATGCAGGACACTAAGAAGGTACGAAAGGCTGAGGAAATCCAGGGGTATGTGGACCGCAATGAAATGAAAAACCTTTCAAAGCCATCAAGGCCCTCTACGGCCCCTGCATCAAGGGGATTGCCCCACTGCTTAGCTCTGACGGCACAACACTGCTGACAGAGAAATCGTAACTTCTGAAGCGCTGGGCCGAGCACTTCAGTAGTGTCCTTAATTGCTCATCGGCCATTTCTGATGCTGCCCTTGACCGACTCCCTCAAGTGGACACAAACAATGACCTGGATCTGCCGCCTTCCATACCAAAAACCATGCGGACCGTGCAGCAGATTTCCAGCGGTAGAGCACCGGGATCCGATGTAATCCTACCGGAAGTCTACAAGCCCGGCGGGCTCCGGCTGATGACAGAACTCGGAATACCTTTGCAGGAGATGTGGCGCCAAGGAGAAGTTCCTCAAATTTCAAAGACGAAACCATCGTCCATCTCTACAAGTGGAAGGTGAACCGGCAACTCTGTGATAACCACAGAGGCATCTCGTTGCTCAATATCGCCGGGAAGATCTTCACCCGTATCCTTCTCAATCGTCTTAACGGTCAACTAGAGCAGGGACTGCTCCCGGAAAGCCAATGTGGCTTTTGACAACACCGCGGAGCAACCGAAATGATCTTCGCCGCCGGCCAGCTACAAGAGAAGTGCCGGGAGATGCGAACCCACCTTTACGCTACCTTCGTGGATTTGACGAAAGCCTTTGACACGGTGAATCGCAACGGACTATAGAACGTCATCCAGAAATTCGGCTGTCCTGAGCGGTTCACACACATGGTGCTTCAGCTTCATGACGGGATAATGGCGCGTGTCACTGACAACGGGGATGCTACCTCAAGCATTCGCAGTGACCAACGGAGTGAATCAGGGCCGCGTACTGGCCCTCACCCTCTTCAGTCTCATGTTCTCTGGCATGCTGATGGACGCCTACTGTGATGAGCGCCCTGGGATCCACTTCGCCTGCAGAACTGACGGACACCTTATCAACAGTCGGCGTATGCAGGCACCAACGTGCTCTTCTACGACTACATTTCATAACTTGCTATTCAAGGTCAAGGTCAAGGCGCGCAGCAAGTTTTTGAATGCTATGTGAAAGTTCTATTTTGTCAGGATTTCCTCATCCTAAGCTTAAATTACTACCTGATTTTTGGATAAAACTTTGCATTTTTAACACTTTATCACCCGCTTATACCTGAGGTGCTCGTCCTCTCCTACAGGCGTGAGCCTCAACTTTTTTACCCAATACAGTTTCATTATTAGTCAGGTGGATCTGTTATACTAATAAGTTTTCTCAAGTACGTAGAAAGGTCCTAACTCAAAATTTTGGAAAAAGATTTGTCACAGAATATTATTTGCCTGATTTTTCCTTAGTTTGACAAAATTAAAGCCTCCTCCTAGGAAAAATGAGAACGAAAATCTCAGCTCGTCACAATCTCTCAGCCATTGAACCGAAGCGTTGCTTGGTTGCATCTAGTAGTTACAGCAGTACTATGCATATGCAACCAGTGGCTAAAGCTTAGCAGCTTGATCTATCTGCTTTACTAAATTGTAAGGATTTTATGTTAAAGTTTGGATCAGTTCTCTCTATACTGGGGAACTTATTCGACGGTGACATCTCTGCTATTCCCTCTCAGGAACGTGAGCGTCTGGACTCTCTCTGCCATTTGGTTGCCAGTGAAACATTAGACCGACAGAAAAGAAATTTTAATTTTCTTTTAAAAAATATTTCCCGAGACAGACGACCTTTTGAAGTTGCTGTAGACTTCCTGTACTCGTGCGGCTTCAACTACAAAATAGCGGAAACCAAACGCCTCTCCTCACGTAGCAAAAATCCACGTATATTAGTTACCCTTTTTACACCAATCGAGGTGGACTCCATCTTTGCACAACGAGGTCACATTTCTCGTCATCTAGAAATTGCAAAATGTTTCCTTGGTCGGGATCTTACACCGATGGAGCGCAGAAATGTGTCCCCCCTCTCGCATAGGTCTTCGGCCACAATGAGATGGTACAGCGAGCTCCTCTGGTGCCCGGTTCAAAAACCCTCTTCACCTCCCACTTTTCTTCCTACGAATCCATTAACGCCTCCTTCCTTGTGAAAAGGAATTTCAATTTCAGTAGCTATCGACAATGTCGAAAGCCCGCCTTTAATGTCAGTGAATCCGTCTAAAGTACCAAGACCGACTGCTTCTTCGTTTCAAAGTAGTTTTCCTTGTATTCTTAATGTTGACTTAGTCCAAAAACTGGGTCAAGTCCGCCTTGTTCCCATTCCACGCCATCCCCTCCGGTCTCAGCTGTTCAATCTACTAAACTTATCAATAACCTGCACAAGTTTTAGTATGCTCCTAATTTAAGTTCCAAAAAGAAAAACGTCATTACAGTTGGGAAACCTCATAACCCTCCAGCATCTACTATACATACACAAAATTTCCTTAGCAATTATTCCAACCAAACAACTTCTCAGGCTCCCCAATTTATTAACTCTACCCCTTATGGTAAAAGTATTCCAAAACAATTTGTTCCATTTTCAAATCTTATTCTCCACTCATATTATTCCAGTATTCCTCAAAATCCTATTTTAAGGCCTTCTCCCATTTTCGCTAGCGAAGAAAATAGCCTTCCTCTCAATAGATACCACCCAAATATGTTTTTACTACAATAATCCTAATTTAATTAACAGTAACAGCTTAGCTTATTGAAGACCGCAGCAATTTTACTTTCCGCCTTCCCCTTCCTCTCTACAGTTTACTTCCCCACCACCAAGTCTTCCTTTTTTTATAAATAACGATAGCCCTAGTGTGGATACTCAAACTACGCTAGATTTCATATTACTTAATGCTAGATATTTTATAAATTAAATGGCCCAACTGAGAGCCATTGCTTTCGAGTTACTGCCCGATGTTTTATGTGTAACTGAATCTTGGACCCATCCCTTAAATTCCGACTCCTCGCTTGTCATAGACCAGTATGATCTCTACCGTCAGGACCACATTAGCAAGCGTGGTGGTGGTTGTCTTCTCTATATTGAAGCTTCATTTAAGCACTTCCCGTTTGATCTAGATGTTACGTTTGATGGTAATTACTGCTTCATATCCATTATCCTTTCGCCCCGGCAAAAAGCGATTCTCGGATGTATTGACAACCCGCCTAATTCATCATCCAATGATGATGCAAAACTTTGTGAAATTTTTAAATTGGTTTCGGAGTCCAATTTTAACATTAAATTAATCGCTGGGGATTTTAATTTTCCTGAAATTGACTGGATTTTAAAATGTTATCCACCCAGATTTCAGCCTTTCCTCGATACCATTAATTCTTGTAATTGGTCGCAGCTTGTCCGTTCTTCAACGAGAGACAAGCATATTTTGGACCTGATTTTCACAAACGACATTGCTCCCCTCTTCGTTGATTTTAAGCAGGGCCTCTTCCAAAGTGACCATACATTAATTCACTGTTGCCTTCCGATTGTCTCATCGAAAAAGGTTAGCGCCGTTTGCATCTATCATGCTTTTGACCTCTTAGATATGAGCTTAACTAATAACCTTTTGGACTCATTGGACTGGCAGCATCTCTCCTCCATGAACAACGCAGCAAGTCTTTGTGACTTCATGTCAGTCACTTCAAATAACATCCTCGAATTTGTGCCAATCAAAATTGTCAAGCCCTACGCTTCGGAATCCACCGTTCCTCACCTTCTTTTGCCACAACTGAATAAATTGAGGAAGCAGTTGAAAGATCAGTATACTAGTTCATTATCTGTACATCTAAGGATCACCGTGATTTTTGAATCAGCCTCTAAGATTCGTCTTGCATGTGACAGACAGAGGGAATCTTGCGCACTCAGTGAGCCAAACTCTGCAAAATCTGTTGCTCAACTGTTCCGCCGTCGATCCTCCTCTAAATGAGTTTATTAAATTCCTCCATTACTAAATGAAACTATGAACTTCGTTCTCGAAGACTCTAAGAAGGCAGAATTGTTTAGTGCATTCTTTGAAAATCATTTTACGATGGAATCTGAATCGGTGCCGACGTTTCAGGCATCCTCATTCAATGTTATCAGCACCATTAATTTCTCCATAGAAATAATTCGTAAGCAAATAATGCGTCCGAAAAACTCGCACTCTTCGGGGACTTCCGTATTCCAAACTCAGTTATTAAGAGAGTGCCGAGCTTCCCCCGATTGCTTAGCTATGTATTCTCAGTTTATCTTTTTAAACGGATTCTTTACTGACTCATGGAAGACATCTATTATTCTTCCTGTCTTCAAGTCGGGATATCGTTCAGACGTAAATAATTATCGAGGTGGTCACAAAACCCCGGCTCTATCAAAACTTCTTGAAAAAAATTAATTTTAATCAAATTCTCGACTTTTGCCTAGAAAATAAGCTCTTAAGCGACTCGCAATATGGTTTTCTACCTGGTAGATCATGGTAAGCGTGTCACTTAGCTTTTCTTAACCTCGTCACTTCCCTTCATAATGAGCAGCAGTCAGTGGTTGTGATCTACTTTGACCTAAGTACCGCACAGACTTCTTCTGGTGAAACTGGAAGCCCTCGGCATCCAGCCTCCTCTCCTTGACTTCATTGGTTCCTACTTGTCTAACCGCAGTCAGAAGGTCTAAGTAGGTAATAGCTATTCGACGCCTCAGCCAATCACGATTGGCGTTTTTCAAGGCACGGTTCTAAGTCCCCTTCTCTTCATTCTGTACAAAAACGAAATTTCAACTATACTCACAAATTCACAAAATGTCGTTTACGCTGACGATCTTAAGTGCATTTATTCATTTGCTAAAGACACTGCCAATAGTTGCGTTGACAAAATCAACACTGATCAACTCATGCTCTCACGTTGGAGCTCTAGTTGGCAGATGGAATTTTCTCCATCCAAGAGTAGTTTTCATGTGTTTTGGTTCCGCCAATCTTCCTGGATCCCTAGTATTTCAAAATAGTACACTTTTAGAACGATCAACCATAAGAGACTTATGTCTAAGTTACACGAAGAAGCTAGCGTAATCGCTTCATGCAGATCGAATTTCTACAAAAGCTACACAGATATATCACATAATTTCTTCCTTCCGGAAATGAAGTTAAACCTGTACTGCATGTTTGTTCTTCATATCCTACAATACTGCTGTCCCCTCTTTGGGCTGATGAACGCCTCTGACCGAGGTAAGATTGAAAAAAGTTCAGAGGGTTTTACTCGAAGATTATTTTCTCTTCCTGGATCCAGTATCTCTTATAAGGATAGATGCCAGTTAGCAAACATTAAATTTCACTGGGTTAGAAGACTCGAAGTCGGTCTCTGCTTCCTGTTTCGCGTTAACTCTAGCCCAAATCTCCCAAGAATTAACGCTCTCAATCCGGTAGACCAACCCTATGCCACTCGTAATTCCTACATGATCATTTCACCACCCATTAGCTCCACAAACTAATCGTTCTCAGTTTTTTTGCCTCCAAATATGATTTAATATGGAATAATCTTCCACTGGAAATTACGTTGTCATCTACATAGGCTTTTTTCAAAACCAAATTACGCAAACATTTAACTTCAGAAAATATAATGTCCTTATTGTCTGTTTCCTTCCCAAACTAGCCAATTATGGATTTTGAAAAGGGTCCTCCTGGTAGTTGAGGCAGTTCCTTTGATATTATAATGGTTTCTCAAAATGTTTCCATCATCTTCTGCAGAGTCAATCTTTGCATTCACCTTTTCGTCCTCTCCATTTAAACTAGCATCGCCAACTATTGACAGCCTTGATACTTTCCTCCGATTTTGCAACCCTGACGATGTTCCCCAGGTTCGTTTGATGATTGAGGCGGGTTCTGATGGTTTCACCTCTTTGTTGGTGGACTATGCAGTCAGCAAGGTCACATCTCGATGATGATCTCGTGACCTCTACTGTCCCCTCTTCGTTTCGAAACTGTTGTCCAGAGGAATTCCTCCTCTCTCACCTCCACTGGTGGTTTTAAACAGTAGCTCTGACTGCTATATTATCTCTCACCCGACAAGGAGCTTTCCGAACCCTCATACGTTGTCAGCAACATCACAATACTATCCCATTGCATTAAGCTATTATGTCTTTAGTGAAAAAGTTTTTTTTTCCTATTTTTTTCAATTGGCGGCTTGCCGAACTCCGCCTCTAATTTAACCCTAGGAGTTTTTATTTACTGTTTCTTTTACAGTTCACCATATATGCCAAAGATTGTTGACTTTGGTTTTAAAAATGGCAAATCGTTTTGAATCGGATAAGTTTACCATACTACTCATTTCTGCTGTTCATATGGATGCTCACATAGTGCAGCAATTATGCACTTTGTATTTATTTAAACCACGGTACTAAGTTTGTAATGATGGGGCCCTCTGGGCCTTAAATATACAATTTATTTATTTAATTATTTATTCCCCAGGTTCGGGAAATCTGGTGCACATAGAATCCGACTGCACAAAAGTAAATCAGCAATCGACGGTCTCTGAAAAGTCGAAAAACAGTAATCGTAAGGTATCTTTAATGCCACGGACGAGCGACAGCAGCATGCTCTTTACATGTCCATCGAACTACAATGAAGCAGGGGCATGGTAGCCAGCAAAGTAATGGCGGAAAAAAAGTGGCCTGCGACTTATCGACAGACCTGGATGCCACAAACCAAAATTCAGGTTTCCCTGGTGCTATTCGAGCAAACGCATTGTCAGGAAAACTCACGCTGTTTGAAAGGTTCATAGAGATGTCTACAAATCAACCAACAGGCTCACCGATGAAGACCAATTTGAACACAGTATAAAAGACTGTAAAAAAGGGCATGATTCAACCTTCCATTACTAAAAGAAAGCAGGATGCAGAAACGAGTTTTTCCCTGACAGATCATTTTTGTCTGGTAGTTCAGGGAGTCTCAGAGGCTACTGGGGAAACGCCACAGAAAGGGTAAAACAGGATCTGCTGATATTTCAAAAATTTATTGAATGATACGCAAGAAACTGGTGTGATAGTCGACATCAAAAAGATCTTTCGATTGGGGCCTCTCGTTACAAATGAAACGCATGAGGTTTGACCAAAACCATTAAAAGTCATCTTGGGGAGCAAACAGCAGGTAGATCTATTGCTCTCTCGAAAGTCCCGACTACGAAACAATCATCGTGGAGTTTTTTTCAGCCGGATTACCCTCCCACCGATCGGATAAAAATGAGGACACTGGTAGCAGAATTGAAAAGACGTCAATACGAGGGGAACAAAACTTAAAAATTGTAGACAACAAAATAGTCAAAACGGTGCGCTCGTTTTTATGGGAACATCCGGTGAAATTGACGGCAACCACGCCGGTCAAAAGCCCTACCAAATGCCTATAGATTTGAACCCAGAGAGGAGACTGGATATATCTTGTGAAATATCCAGCAAAAATCGCCATTTCGAAGAAAGAACTAAAAATCTTCAGAAATCGAGGGAAGAAAACAAGATTAAAATGATGTACACAAATGTGCAGAGTCTATTGAACAAAATGGATGAAATGAAACTGGTCATGGACCATTTACAACCTGACTTCATAGCTCTAACTGAAACATGGTTAAATGAACAAATCGCAGACACAGAAGTCAGAATAGACGGTTTTCAGATTATCCGCATGAATAGAAACGGACGTAGGGGTGGTGGAATCGCAATGTTCATACGAGAAGGCATTGACTTCATTCCGGATGGGCCCTCGCCAAATAGGATCTCGTCTTGCGAAATACTTTGTTGTAAACTGAAAGTCCCAAACCAACCAGACCTCCATATTGCCGTGGTATATCGACCCCCAGGACAGCGAACGGACACGGACGAAGCACTAATCACAGAGGTAAAGCAAATCTGCCGTAGCAAACACTTATTAATACTTGGAGATTTCAACGCTCCTGATATCGATTGGGTGTCAATGTACTGCTCCCGATCGGAAAATGCATTCGAACAGAAATTACTACAGTTGGTAAATGACGAGTTTCTTACCCAACATGTCACGATGAAGACGCGGTTCCGAAATGGGCAGCAGTCAAGCTGTTTGGATCTAATCATTAGTAGAGACGACAATTGCATCCATGCATTAAGTTCTTACGTGCCACTTGGACGAAGTGATCATTGTGTTCTTGCTTGGGAGTACAGTCATTTTTCTGTACCCAAACGTCGTGCAGATAGGGAGAGAAATGCATGGAAAGGGGATTATCCCAAAATGAAAGAATTACTGAATGGGATAGACTGGAGCCCTGCACATGTACCTGACCCAAACGCTGGCTGATTCTTTATTAGTAACTTGATTCAGCAGTTTGTAGAAAAATTCTGCCCACTTAAAAGGCGATCGTGCGTCTCCCAACCCGAGTGGGTGAAATCGGAAATAAAAAGGAATCTCAAGAAAAAAGAAGACTTTGGAGAACATATGCCAGATATCAACAATCCGAACATTTTTCCGCTATTGAGAAACAGCGAAATCGGTGTCGGAATCTTCTGAGAAAAGAAAGATCAGTTTTGAGTCAGAAATAGTCAAAGACATACCAAGAAATTCGAAAAGGTTTTATGCTTACGTTAATAAGGCAAAACGAAATCGCGACTGCATTCCTTGTCTTAAAGTCAAGCAGGGAAACAGGTTAACTGATAACTCTGATAAGACCAGCCTCTTATCAAATTTCTGTATGTCCGTGTATACCGAGGAACCACCTTTTGACGAGGACGAATACTACAGTACTGCCACATCTACAAACAAAATAAGCACGGTGTCGTTCCCAATGGACACAGTAAGAAAAACTCTGAAACAGCGACAGCCCACTAAATCACCTGGCCCAGATGGTATATCCGCAAAATGTTCTCAATGAACCCACAGACCAGCTGGCCTCTCCACTCTCCAAGATATTTGAAAGTTCGATGGAGGCGGGGGCTCTGCCTACCGAGTGGAAGATAGCCAACATAACCCCCATCTATAAAGGAGGAGAGAGGACATCACCAAACAGTTTCCGACCAGTCAGCCTCACAAGTATCTGTTGCAAAATGATGGAGAAGATAATCAAAACGGAACTGATGAGGCGTTTTGAAGAGAATAACTTGCTAAGTTCATATCAACATGGATTTCGAAGTGGTCGATCCTGCCTCACAAACCTGCTCACATCCATGGAAAGTTGGACGAAATCATTAGAAATGGGTTTGTCAGTCGATGCGGTCTACATTGACTTTAGAAACGTCTTTGACAGGGTTCCACACAAACGTCTGATCTTTAAGCTCCGTCAAATGGGTGTGACTGGCAACCTACTCAAATGATTGGCCGACTTTCTCACAGACAGGCGCCAGCGTGTTTGTATCGGAAACGCCAAGTCTCACTGGGAAACCGTTCACAGTGGAGTTCCAGAGGGCAGCGTTCTGGGTCCCATTTTGTTTCTGATATACGTAAACGACTGCCTGGATTGTCTGACATGCGAGAAGGTAATGGTCACTAACGATTTAAAGTTATGGAACTCGATTGAAAAACCGGAGGATGCGCGGAAATTACATCAAAACTTACATCGCTTGCAAACATGGTGTGATGAGTGGCTGCTGAACCTTTATCTTAACAAATGCCAAATAATCCGACTGCGGTCTAGTTCCAGAAGGATGATTAGGTTTGAATACCAGTACTTCATCAGTGGTCACCAACTCCAGGAGGTAAATATTATAAAGGACTTGGGTATATTGATAACACCAACTCTCAAACCATCGTCGCACTGTGCAAATATCGCAAAGAAAGCTATGTGTAACTTAGGCGAAATCAAGAGGTCCTTTGTTAATTTGACGGAGAGCTTTTTGGGCGCGTGTTTGTAACATTTATCCGGCCGGTGTTGGAATATTGCATTCAGGCGTGGCGCCCTTGGACGAAACATGACTATGCTCTGCTGGAGAAAGTTCAACGGAGGTCGACGAAACTATTCAGCAGATTGAAATGCCTACCCTATGAGGGCCTAATAGAAAGACTTAAAATTTTTCCTCTCTCTTATAGGCAATACAGAGGGGGATATGATCTTAGTCTTCAAACTGGTCAGAGGAGTTGATTGTGCTCTTCAGATGGCCAACTTTCTTGAATTGGCCGGCTGCAGGCCTCCATGTGGAATCGCTACAGTATTCACCTGAACACCAAACTGAAGATGTACAAGGCCGTCATCTTGACGACACTCCTTTACGGAGCGGAGACCTGGACCGTCTACTCGAACCAAGCCAGGAACCTGAATCACTTTCATCTCAGCTTCCTCCTCAGAATACTGTGGCTTAGATGGCAAGACAGGATCCCGGACACGGAAGTCCTGGAGCGGACCAGAATCCTCAGCATCCACGCCATGCTGAGGCAAGTGCAACTGCGATGGAGCGGACACCTGGTAAGAATGGACGACGAGCAACTTACCAAACGACTTTTCTACGGAGATGTCACTACGTGTGCTCGCTGACAGGGAGGTCAAAAACGGCGCTTCAAGGACACTTTAAAGAAATTGCTGAAGCAACTACAAATCAACCCGTAGAACTGGGAGGATTTCACCCAGGATAGACCGGCATGGAGAAGATCCGTGAAGACTGGTTCAGCGATCTATGAGTTCAACCGGACCACCGCCGCCAAGGCCAAAAGAGCTGCATGAAAGTCACCAGCACCCCGGGCTCTGCCAACATGCCCGTGCTGTCAACGCATCTTCCGCACGCGAATCGGCCTGGTTGGACATCTTCGGACGCAATGCACCAACAATCCGACAATTCCTATTTCTACGTAAAATTCTGCCAACCCGCATTCAAACTCCCCCACCCTCACTCCTGACGTCAATTCCATTACTACCACCATAATAGAGACCACATCCCTCTACTCATCGCGTGTTACCCCCACCAACGCAACCACCACAGCCTTCGCCTTCACTACCACCACCACCACTGTCAGCAATGGGGACTCTCTCCTAAACTGTCCACAATGCGACCGCACATTCACCTCACGCATCGGCCTGGTCAGTCACTTGCGAATCCATCGTACAGAGACTGGTGAACCAGTGCCTGCAGCACCAATACACAGCAGAGATCGTCGCCTCCACTGACCTCACTGTCCTCGCGCATTCACTCATCGCATGGGCCTTTTCGGTCACATGCGCATCCATGACAGCGAAATTTACCGCAATGCCGACAACACCGATACATCATGCACACCCTCCACTCCAGCCATTCGTACCGCCACTGCCACACCCATTACCATGAATGAAATCCCCCCAGCCCCTACCGATTTCTCCTGCCCACACTGCGCCCGCACCTTCAACTCACGCATCGGCCTGGTCAGTCACCTGCGAATCCATCGCACGGAGGCTGGTGAACCCGTACCTAGGGCTCCAACATACAGTCGCCACGCCCACCTCTACTGCCCTCACTGCTCCCGCACATTTACACACCTCATAGGCTTATTAGGACACATGCGCCTCCACGACAACCTGCGGTAAAACACCGGAGACTAAGCCACATCAGCACACACCATCTACACTAATACGTAGACAACACCCCTACAATCATTACAATGTATCTGATAAAATCATGGTTTCCTAGAAACCGTGGCTTGGAAGGCTGCCAATCTGACGCTTACACCAGACCACGCCGTCGGCCCAGTGTATGTGCTGTGTGTGTCGAGTGGCTGACCAGTAGACTGGGAGTCAGACGGCGATGGCTCCTCCATATCCCCTGAGTAAGTGAATCCTGGTGTGTGCGTTATGTGGGCCAGATCGTTCTGTGGCGCGCAAAGACGGGTACGCCGACCCATCAGCCAATACGCCCACTCCCACCTCAGACAACTGACTGGCTTGGATGGTCTTCTGATTGTGGGGGTGGGGGAGAGAGTGGGGTAAATAGCTCAGCGCATTTTACTCATTATAAATAATCTGAAACTATCACGGTGCGCTAAAAGCTGTGGACCTAATCTAAATCGACGGTCGAACTGTCACATATGCGTGCGGGACAGGACCTTCCTGCAGGTGACAACATATAAGGGCTCAAAACGTTCCTCATCAAGGTAGAATTCCTCAATCGGATGAGGTTATTCGCTGTAGGTACGACCATAATATCCTTGGGATGACTGCGGAAGCAACCGCCAAGGGTACGAGAGAGGACCAAGCTACCGTTTTTGATTACAATTCACTTAGAGTCTCAACGAGGAGTGGATATATAAGTCTGTGAGGACCCTCAGAATGTGGGGGGATGCGACCACGATACTTATTTACCGACCGAACACTCGCTACTGCATTTATTTAAGTAGGCGTTATTCCACTAAGTTCTTCTCAGGTTAGGGTTAGGGGTGGAGATAAAGTTAAGATGATGTTTACAGCCAAGGTTTGGGTTAGGGTTAAGGTTATACTTAGGAGGCCTGTGTCCTAAGGCCCGACCCGTTTAACCCCATATTACCACCATTACCATAAGAGACATTCAACTGAACCTGAACCTGCTGAACTCGACTACACACCATATCCTTGCCTCACTTTGATCGTCAACAGATCAGCTCGAGCCGAAATAAGATGAAATTAAAAGCCGCTGCAGGGGGGCGAAGGCTAGCGCTAGAGTTTAGATCTTTATTACCTTGACGGGGTGCGACTACTCCTGTATCCTGCTTAGAAGTCACATAACTAATCCTTCCCAAATTCCTCCTCTGAATATTTGAAACGAATAATTCTGTATTACTACCTTAAAAGATAGGCATAAACTTTTATGGCAACGTAAAGGCTTTAGTGTTGACTTCTAACAATGGCAGCAGTGCAAATCTTCTCGACATGCCTAAAATAGACTTGGTAAACATGCTTAGAAGAAGAAGATGTGATCACTGGAACATGATATTTATTGACCTGACATTTCAGATTATCTCTCAAACCCAGCATAAGAAACACCTGCAGAAAAGGGTATTTGGTGCACTATTTGCGCAGTGTTTATAGGGCGTGGTTGCCAGGCAACCAAAGGCCTAATGTCCCCGGCAGTCCTTGTATGCATCGCTGGGGGTCATAGTTGCTGCGATGATTGCTTCTTGGTCCGTACCCGAGTTTAAACTGGCCGTGATTTCATCACCGTTGGCGATTACAGGCGTGACAATTCCTCGGCAATTTGGCTCGCTGTCGACGGGCCCACTGGGCACCCGCATCCTCCCCGAGTGGCAAGCAATTTTGCCCAGACAAAATCGAAACACAAAATATGGAGCCGCGAGGTCATTGCGCTTATTGATCGACTGCGGGCCAGAAGCAGTTCACAGCTCACGCGGTTGTCAGGCCTTGCGAGAATTTCGGCCTAGTCAAACTTGAAGGTGTGGCCGGGTCCCGTTGCATGAGCTGCGACTTGATAATTCGTGTCTTTCCTCCTCACTGCCGCCGCGTGATCGGTCATTCGCGTGCGTAGTATTCTCCAAGTTTCTCCGACGTAGTTAGTTTGTTCCCAACTGCACCAGAGTCATTTAACGACTCCAGACGTTTCTTGTCCTGGTAGTGGGTCTTTTGGACTCATTATTTGGCGCCTGATAGTTGTAACTGGTCGATGTGCAACTCCAACTCCGAGTGGTGTGAAAAGGCGGCTAACGGCTTCCGAGACGTTCTTCACGTACAGTAGCGCTCGCCAAAATTTGGGGCTGGTGCGGTTCAGTCTCTCGCCTTGGTTGCGCATTCAACTGTCGACATAGTTGCGCGGGTAGCCGTTGGCTCTGAACATCCGTCGAAGATACTGCAATTCGCCTCCTTGTCTTCTGGTTCGTTGATATAGCACCCGTATGCAACTGAGTTTGTGACTGATTGGGTGGTTGCTGTCGAAGCTCAGTACTTGCGTTGTATTTGTCATTTTCCTGAATACTTTAGTTTTAAGGTCACCACAAGATTTGCGACAGACGAGGACATCAAGGAAGGCTAGCTGGTTGTTTTCTTCTTCCTCCATCGCGAATTTTGATGTCAGGAAAGGCACCATTAAGTGTCCTTTGAATGCCAGCATCTTATTCAGTTTGATGATGACGAAGGTGTCATCCACAAACCGAGCCCAGAATTTTGCTTTGTGGTGTTGGAGGACCAGTGATTACAGCCATTGCAGAAACCACTTCAGCTATGAATCCTGAGATCAGTGAAGCCATCAGTGTGCCTTTTATCTGCTCGTAGATTCTTCCTTCTAACATGAAGTACGATTTGAGGCAGAGCTTCAGGAGTTTGAGGATTTGTGCGTATCCGAGGCGATTCTTCTTTTTATCGTTGTTGCTTTGATAGCGTAACTTGACGGTCTCAACTGCCAGATCCTGGGAAATGGAAGTAAAATGAGATGTGATATCAAAAGATAACATAACATCATTTGGCAGGAGACTAACCCCATTAAGTTTCTCCAAGAATGGGATTGACGAGCTGACTGTGGTATTTGAATCCGAGGTTGGAAATTTCAGGCACTGAATCAGCCACTTTGCAAGTCCGTAATTTGGAGTTCCCTTGAGTGATACAATGGGCCGTAGGGAAACGACCTCTTTGTGCACTTTTGGAAGACCATAGAATCGGGCTAAGGCCGTTTATTTGCTCTGGGCATGTGGCGGTCGATCAGCAATATTGCACCTGAGTACTCTAGTGCCAAAAACGTCGAATTTCTTCCGCATGTCATTGTTTTTACAGGGTTAGTATTGCATGGGACGTAGAACTGGCGGTCCTAGAGGAAGCTTTTGGCTTTCCAAAGTTAGTCTGAACTGTCGAATATGACCGTAGAACATCTCTTGTCAGCCTTGAGATCCCTTAGTACATCACGTTCGACCTTTGCGTGGAGGAGGAGGAGGAGGGACGACACTTAGTGTCAGATAGGGTTCTTTGTTTCGTCCGTTGCTGCCGTCTGGCTGAGGATTGATTCCACTACCACAACTATGTTGGCAAGTTTGGCATCACTTAAGTTAAATGAGGCTTCATCCCGCAACTCCTACATTTCTTCCTCTTTCAATTCCTTTGATGAAATGTTGTGAACAAGTTTGTCATTTTGGAATGACTTTGGACGGGACAGTTTACGGAACTTTTTCTCCAGTGCTGCTTCGCATATTGCTCTCTGTTTGCGGGTTCTTTCGGCCTCCCTCTGTTGAAGCAGCTATGTACCGTTCTCACCCATGAGCTCGCAGCATCTCGTCCTCTCTTCGTCAATCCTCGGACGGTATTTGTGAAATCGTGAGTGACAGTCTTGAAGGAGCACTCGGATAATTCGTCTGCCATGTATCAGTATCAGTATCAGTATATTTGAAGAAATCCCCTAGGACGAGACAACAGTCCTGGACGCGTAGTATGCGGAATGTTAGTATCAGGTCCCCCCGAAGTTGTCTATAGTGCAAGGGAAAGAGATTGAGACTCGACAGCCGTGTTTCATAAGGCTGTGAGCCATGTCCAAGGACAAGTTGGGTTGCTCGCCTTTGGACCTTTTCGAGGATGTTGATGTCCTTCGCCGCCCAGGGTCTCCAAGCTTGGATAGCGGACTCCAACTGTGGCCGCATGAATGTTCCGAAGACTTTAACGAAGCAGTCGGTAGTGAAGGCTGCAAAAACTCGTTTAACGAGGTACAGAATCGACATGGCTGACTTCGCTACCTTTGCGCAATGTAGGGAGGGTTTAAGCGAGGGCGTGATCCAGACTCCAAGGTCCTTTTGGACATCCACTTCTTTCAATGGAATGCCATTCAGACTGTAAACCGTACGTTTCGAAGGATCGCTTTTCCCGACTCGTATGATGTTGCACTTGCTCTCATTAAACGGCAAGAGCCAGTCATTTGACCATTTCTGGAGTCGATTTAAGTTTGCCTGCAAGTTCTCTTCATCAGCCGCAGTTTGAATGACGCGCCAAAGTTTGAGATCATTGGCAAACATGGCAATATCGCAGTCCAGTTCGTTGACACAATCGTTGATGTAGACAATGAACAAAATAGGACCGAGAACAGAGCCTTGGGGAACACCACTCTCAACCTCAACTTTAGTCGACTGTTTGTCGCTGATATGCACAGTTTGTGAGCGGCCAGTTAAGAAGTTTTCTATCCATGTCAGATGTATACCTCTTACGCCTATGCGGTTGAGTTTATAAAGAAGGCGGTGGTGTGGCACGCTATCAAAAGCCTTTTTGAAGTCTTTATACACGGCGTGCACCGTATTTCCACTATCGAACGCTTCAGTCCAACGTTCTAAACAAGAGAGCAAATTTGTGACGCAGGATCTACCTTTACGGAAACCGTGCTGGGCTTTGGATAGCAGGTTGTTATGTTCGAAGAACTGCATAGTTGTTGCTTAATTATTTTTTTCCATGATTTTTGCAGCAAACTGAAGTTAGGCTGACCGGTCGATAATTATTTGCAGAGACCCGGCTTCCACCCTTATAAAGCGGCGTAATCCATGCGGATTTCCAGTCGGCTGGTAGACTTCCGGTCTGGAAGGATGTTTGGAAAAGCGTAGAGAGTGGTTTTGCCAACTCTCTCGCGAGCTCTTTCAACAGCTTGGCAGGTACTTCATCGGGACCCGGAGACTTAGATTCCTTTAACCCCAAAAGTTCCTTGAGGACAGTAGTCTCGGTGAAATTAACAGTCTCGACTATTGTATCCATTTCAGAAGCCATTGGTAGGGGTGATCGTATCTCGTTTCCTTTGTGAAAATCGACCGGAAAAATTCCGAAAGATGATCAGCCTTCGCACCGTCTTCAGTAAGGTCTATGCCCTCGGCGGTCCTCTGCAGGGGTATCGGATCCTTGTTCCGTGTATTCTGCCTGAGGGTAACCGTAAAACAGTTTCGGGTTCACGGTGGCCCGGTTCAGCAGGTCCACTTCGAAAGCCTGTCTTGTTCTAAAAATAAGGCCCTTGACCCGATTTCTCTGCATTTTTGTACGCATTTAGAGATGCAGGAGTTCCGTCCGTAAGCGATTTTTTTCCACAAATCTCCGCTTTTTGTTAACTTCGATTTTTAAGGCCTGCGTAAGCCATCGCGGTCTGTTGGTTAACCTTTTTTCTCAAAAATCGGACACTGATTTTCGATGAGCCTGTGCAGTATGTCCCGGAACGTTTTCCCAGTCCTTGGTTATGTTTCCAACGAATAAAAGGTTCCCACTGAGTGCGCATGAGTTCGGCCCTCATTCCACCGAAATCGCCTTGCCATATATTCCTTCTGATTGTTGTGGGTCTTGCTGGTATAGAAAAATAGTGAGTACTCCCCATCGCAGTACCACGTGGTCACTTTTGCCTAGCGGCGGTAGACATGACACTTCGTCGATGCTGTCGTGCGACTTTGTGAGAACTAGGTCCAGGCAATTGGCCTGTTGTCCTTCGCACACCCTGGTTGGAAAAGTGACGTGCTGTGTGAGACGTAGCTTTAGCGTCGTGCTCAGAAAACAACCGTCAAAGGCTAGATCAGAACTATGTGCGCAGGTCGAGCTCCAGTCGATGTGAGGCGCATTGAAGTCACCCATGATCAGGATATCCAACCGTGTAGCAATCTTTTCAAGCTCCTCTAGCTGGTAAGCATCGGCTACGGGGTCTCTTCTCGGTGGGCGGTAGACTGTCAGGACATGAAGACTTGATGTACCTGGCACTTTTACGGATAGCCATATCGCCTCGGAAGTAGACGCGAGTTTATAAGTTTTGTCTAAAACGGTAAGTTCGCTTTTCACGTATGTGAGTACGCCACCTCCTTGACGCTCTTTCCTGTCTTTTCTAAAAAGTTGGTAGCCAGCCATAGTTACCTCTCGGTCGTCCACCTGTTGGGACAACCAAGTTTCTGTTACGGAAATTATATCTGGAGATAGATCGCAGACATGAATCTTAAGCTCGTCGAGCTTCGATAATATACTCTGTGCATTGGTGTACAGGAATGTTAGTTTTCGGTTTGCTCGGAAAGTGCTAACAGTCGGGCGCGAGCCCCTGTTTACTGGGCCAACTGCGTGGTAATCCGGAACGGGCCTCTCCAGGGGGAGAACAATGGACGATGGATCACTTGGTTGTTGTAAATAACCAAATTTGTTTCCCCCTCACTGAGCCACCGTCTTAGTTCGATGACAAGTTGATGGCGTTTGTTCCGCTCCGCAGGTGAGAAGTCCTGTTGAAAAAAAACTCCAGGGTTTGAGTTTTTAACTTAAAGCGCCTCGACAGAATGAGACTGGCTTCCTGGCTACTGGTCAAGATAACTTTAAGAGGCCTAGGACGTGTTGATTCAGATTGGCTTTCGGGCCGTTTTCCAAGTCAGAAGGCTTTTTCCAGTTCAATCGACGTATTAGGTTCCAGCATATTGTTCAGGAGTTCACGAAAGTGGTTCATGTCTTCAGAATATCGGTCTACTGGAGTCGCAGCTGTTGATTCAGGTAGTCCCTGTATTATGAAACTTTTTTTTCTGTCCGTGGCATTTTTTGTAACTACGACGCTGTCTTCCACTATCTGGTGGGAAGGTTTCTCGTTGCGCACTGGTGATGATGGAAGGGATGCTGATTGGCTATGTGTTGGCTTTAATCCGGTTTTTTTGGTTTCGGCGAATTCCACGGGTTCGACGATTTTGAATCGCAGGTGGTAGTTTCGGTTGGGGAATCGATTCCACTGCTTGTGCTTGGTGTGAGAATCTCAGTAGTTCCTGTGGAGGACAAGGCAATGGTCAAAGTCCCGTGTTCGAGCTTTTTTGAGGAATCTTTCGAAGTCGGTTGTCCATTGGATTTTTCCTTCTTGGTGTCAGTTTTGCGTTTTAGACGGCTTTTTTGTTTTAGGCCGACTATTTTTGTCCTGCGCCGTTGGTACTTGTTGTTCGGTTGCCATAGCAGCTGTCTAAGTTGTTGTTCGGATACCCTTTGATCGAGTATCAATGGTTTTGCTTCTGGTAAGTCGTTCAGTGGACTCTAAGTGGCATCTACTGCTTTAGAGGTGCCTTTTAGCGCAGATTTTATTTGTCTTATCTCATCCTCGAGCTGGTTTAGCTTCATGGACAGTTTTTGACAGCCTCCGCAAATGGCAGTGTCGTCAATAGCGTGCATATTAATTTGAGAGAGTGCTCGCCGCCGTAATGAAATACCGCGCGTCTGGCCGGTTCTGTGTTCATTTCGGTAACGCATTATTGTCAAGACACTTGTGCCGAACCCGAATCTGTGCATTAGTAGACGACTCACGAAGGGCAAATGTTTCCCACCGTCGAGCCGATCCAAACGCGTCGTGCCCAAACAGATTGCTGATAGAAGGGAAGAGGCCAATTCTAGGAAGTAGCTCATAAGAAGAAGAGGCGATCACTGGAACATGGTGTTTATTGGCCTGAATTTGTGGCTTCTCTCTCGAGCATTTCACCAGAGACACCGTTGAGCCAATCGGAACGCGTCGGGCCCAAACAGATTGCCGAGCTTCTTCCTGGAACTCGCCTGTCCGCTTCTATTGGTAAACGTGCCCCCACAACGGGTTACACTTCAGACGCGACGGACCAAAAATAGAGCCTGACTGTGACACGGCACGCGTTACTCGGGCTGCACACCCATAAAAAATGCCAAACATGGGTGGAGCATGTGGTGGCATATCTAGGCGCTGACTGCATGCCACGCCAGTCATCTGAGCCCAATCCCAGCATCATGGGGCTGATCGGCTCAGACAGTGGACCGGTGCAGGGGAGAGAGAAGAGAAAGAGAGTGAGGTCAACACTGGGAAATCCACCCCTCACTATATTAAATCTAAAACGCACTTTGAAACTTTCACGTAGTGCAAAAGGTCGTGACATGGAAGGCTGCCGACTGACTGGGTTACTCTTTCCTCTCAAAGTCGGGCTCTACGGTGACAGTCGAACTGACAGGCTGCACTAAAAGACTGTGGTGGCTGCTACCATGCTGCCAAGGCGCCGTTGGTGGGTCTTGCCGAAACCAAAATTTATGAGTCAGAACCTTACATCGCAAGCAATCATTTTACGTAACCACCTTCAAGGGCGACGGATTAGTTAGGGGTCCATTATAAGACGGAGTTTCTAATGCAGAGGTAAATTCCGCTCGGGTGCCACCAGGAAAGGGCCCGGGGACTGCCGATAAAATGTCTCTCGGAAATTACAACAAATTCAAGTCACACAGTAAAATGCATGTCAAGCACTCTAGCACGCATCCGATCGCGTAAAAAGCAACTTCAGTGTTTGGTGAGAATTACTTACATGGCCCTGGCAAGGTAGAGGTAACGAATTATTGTCAAGACACTTGTGCCGAACCCGAATCTGTGCATTAGTAGACGACTCACGAAGGGCAAATGTTTCCCACCGTCGAGCCGATCCAAACGCGTCGTGCCCAAACAGATTGCTGATAGAAGGGAAGAGGCCAATTCTAGGAAGTAGCTCATAAGAAGAAGAGGCGATCACTGGAACATGGTGTTTATTGGCCTGAATTTGTGGATTCTCTCTCGAGAATTTCACCAGAGACACCGTTGAGCCAATCGGAACGCGTCGGGCCCAAACAGATTGCCGAGCTTCTTCCTGGAACTCGCCTGTCCGCTTCTATTGGTAAACGTGCCCCCCACAACGGGTTACACTTCAGACGCGACGGACCAAAAAAATAGAGCCTGACTGTGACACGGCACGCGTTACTCGGGCTGCACACCCATAAAAAATGCCAAACATGGGTGGAGCATGTGGTGGCATATCTAGGCGCTGACTGCATGCCACGCCAGTCATCTGAGCCCAATCCCAGCATCATGGGGCTGATCGGCTCAGACAGTGGACCGGTGCAGGGGAGAGAGAAGAGAAAAGAGAGTGAGGTCAACACTGGGAAATCCACCCCTCACTATATTAAATCTAAAACGCACTTTGAAACTTTCACGTAGTGCAAAAGGTCGTGACATGGAAGGCTGCCGACTGACTGGGTTACTCTTTCCTCTCAAAGTCGGGCTCTACGGTGACAGTCGAACTGACAGGCTGCACTAAAAGACTGTGGTGGCTGCTACCATGCTGCCAAGGCGCCGTTGGTGGGTCTTGCCGAAACCAAAATTTATGAGTCAGAACCTTACATCGCAAGCAATCATTTTACGTAACCACCTTCAAGGGCGACGGATTAGTTAGGGGTCCATTATAAGACGGAGTTTCTAATGCAGAGGTAAATTCCGCTCGGGTGCCACCAGGAAAGGGCCCGGGGACTGCCGATAAAATGTCTCTCGGAAATTACAACAAATTCAAGTCACACAGTAAAATGCATGTCAAGCACTCTAGCACGCATCCGATCGCGTAAAAAGCAACTTCAGTGTTTGGTGAGAATTACTTACATGGCCCTGGCAAGGTAGAGGTAACGAATTATTTTACAACCCCACAACCGAACACCATCGATACGTAGGCGTGTAATACGGGAACGGTGGCAATGGGAGTAGGGCAGGGACGGAGAAGGGTGGTCACGCAATGGCAATGCAAATAAATTTATGTACAAAGAAGATAAATGCGCGATCGCTGGAGCAGAACGTGTATTGCTCTGGGCTTTCGGCCTCGTACAGGAGACCATCATCAAACACTTTTAGCATACAAAAACACCCTCATCGTGCAAGTGAACTGGTTTACTAACACTGCATTAGACCGTATTACACGACTACTTACACGCCAACTTAACCCCAACCCTACTCATTGGGAGCTCCCGGGTTAGCATTCGTTGCCAGGTTAGTAGGGTCGCGCAGTAATTCGTTATCATGGTAAAAACTCTCCATGTCCTAGCTCTAACATAAACCCGAACCTTAACTCTAATATTAACGCAAACCCTGCCCTTAACCCCAACATTATGTTTTACGCTCACCCTGGCATGCGGCATGAAAGTACCCGCATTTTATGCCGTTCCTGTTCTCATGTCCTGTGTAGGGGCCATATAAGTAACCCTTTAGGAGTGTTTCTTTTTCACTGGCATTTGTGAAATCAAGTAAAATGCAGGGTGGATGTCACCGTTTACAATATTACAAAATGTTCGCTGACCCGTATGAAGTCTTTGTTTCTCATAGGAAGGATATAGAAACTGCTTGTCCCGTTTCGCCTTGGGACTCAACCTGGGACTCTCACAGGCATTCGCAAACCACACATGATCGTGAAGCCTAGTTTCAAATTACAAGGTCAGCGAAGCGAAATGCTGCCGGACCCAGGGAACCAGCTTAAAAATTCATGAGTAAAACTTGATTTTCCATCGAGCCTTCTTTCTTTCTTTATCATCTCTGAATGCATACTACCTCGGTTATTCACGTATTTAAACCTGCATGAATTGAAAAAGGGTATCACACGTAATTGTGTTAATTTGCGGCGCTGGTTCCCTGGGTCCTCATGCATCCAGTAAATCTGCGAATAAGTTACAATGTTTAACTTGCCTGGTAAAATTTATATTGCTTAGTCATTCCTGCAACTGTGGGCTGACATCTCGTTCGAAATGGCTTGAACCTTTTCAATTTTTATTTGGTCGTGCAGAAGTTGACTGACACTTAGCTATGGTTCTAGGCTGCCGGTTTAGTTTGCGTTTCCACGACTGTCCGTATTTTGTATCTGCCAAATTAGTGGATGAAATGGCCATAGTGAAGATTGTGCCTTGATGGATCGAGATTATGATGCGGCTACGTGCGTGTCTGCCATGGACTTGTCCGTGTTCCAATTCATGTTTGGCCTAGATTCACGCTCATTGTTAATTCAGCTGCGTCCGATGGATACAATAGACTGTGGGAAACCCCACACAATGATTTATGTACGTTTCCCCTGTGCACAAGGCCTCGATTGTTCCCCTGGCTAGGCTGTCATTTAATTTAAAACCCAGAATTTCGGCAATGTGGAAGGCACACGTGTGTCCAGAGCCTGTACACTGCTTAGCAACCAAATAGCACGGCTCTATCCATGTTACTGCCTCGTATGCTTTCCAAATCGCATCTGCAGTCGTTTTCTGGTTCGTACCATGTAGATAGCATGACAGCAATTACATTGAACCCGGTATGTGAGGTTTAACCTCATGGCAATGGGGCTTAGGTCTCCTAACCATCTATTGGATTGTTGACTCCGGCTGGTGGGCAATGTCCATCCCCAACGGCCTTACGAGAGGCAAGGAAGCCTCAGAAACACCGTCGATGTATGACGGCGCTTGTCATGTTTTGGGCCGTTCTCTCACTGATCTTAGGCATGACCCGGATTGCCTGCCGCGTTCGATTAAGTTACGAGAATACCCGTTGGCCATGGAAAGGCACCGAAGGTAATATTGTTCTGACCTTTTGTCGTCCGGCGCACTACAATGTGTTTCTCTCCATCTGTGTTTGTGGCATAACGGGTGCTTAATGTGACGTGCTGCGAAATGAGTCGCGTGGAAGATGCATTGAACCAACCCGAGGGCTAGATTTGGCCACGGCGGGCGTTATTCGGTTTGCACTCCCATAACCAATGTCGCTTATGGCGGGGTGTGGTGGCACGCGTTGGTGCGGGCTCACGCCGCCCTCAGCCACCTGCACCGATTCTGCCTCCGGTCTTCTTGATGCCATCGGGCACAGGTGGCTGAGGGAGATGCAGCGAAAGTCTACACGCAAATCACCTTCACTGCGCCACCATGCTGTGGACCTCGTCGGATACGACAGCCAAACTGTCGTGTCGTCACTGACTGTGATAGCTTGGGATTTGACACGCATTAGCGGCCTTCCTATATGCCATTGTTTGGGTTTTCAATGGCTAATAGTTCTCGAAAACTAGGGACATAATTTTCGGAGAAAGGCCTCCGCGATGAAGCCCAAGAGCGGCGATCCCACTGGCGTTCCTTTGACCTGCTCGTACACTGTCCCGTCGAAGGTGAATTGCGTCCTCAGGCAGAATTTTTGGAGTTGTACGCAAGGTCTCCGTTTTGCCGTCTCATCCATCTCATCGTGTTGGCTCTCAAGCAGTTCTCTGACTATTTCGACTGCCAGGCCTTAAAGGATAAAAGTAAAGAGAGGGATGGCGTCGAATGCCATCATTACCTCGTCTTCGGTAAGGCGCATTGCCTTGAGCCGCTCCAAGTACTGAGTAGTTGAATAGACAGTTGTAACCGCGTCCGAGGGGAGAGACCTCAGATTTCGGAACAACCCTTTAGACGCATGCTGACACTATATGCAAGTGAGGAACACAGGCTTTGTGTACTTTTAGTAGTTCGTGGAACCAAGCTGTGGTCGCGTCTGTACGTTCGGCATGCCTTGCATCTACGTGACTCAAAATCCCGTTGTATTTGTCCATTCAAGGATAGCAGTCTTGGCGGAGCAACCGAATCCTTCGTCTGTCATATGGAGTTACTCACTGTTTCGCCAGACTTGTTTTCACCGGTGGCCTGTAGGACAGGCTGTTCGGAATCACATGATTGTCAAGACATCTGTGCAGTAATTGAATTCGCGCGTACATTTAAGACACACGAAATACCACACCCGATTCTCGTGACCTGACAAGTGTAGGAAATGGTTGGTAAAGTAGAGCCAGTCTGTTTACAAATTTTTTTTGATCTGACAGTGGCAGTTTGAACCTTGGACAAGTCCAGACTCTGGAAAATCATACCGAACTTCAGCTGAGTGTCCACCACCGGCGGACGTTAGTGTTCCGAACGCCACAACTGAAGCAGTTATGCTGCGGAGCGAGGACCTTTTTGGCCCCCAGGAACTGAAACATCGGACTAACCCTTGATTCGTTGCAATCCTCTGTCGATACTGGCTGTCGTATGACTACCAAACCGCACAACACAATGTTTCCGTATCTGAGGTTTCAGTGGCAGCAGGGCGGTGCAGTCTCACTGCCCTGCAAATAGCCCTACGAATGAGCCTGCCCTGTCAATCAGCCAACTAGGCTGTCCATCCGCAACCCCTGTCGCATCGGTAGAATGTGATGCTGATTGTATCGGTTCTCTTGCTTACATAGATCTTGTTTAGACCATTTTTGTCAGGGAAGGGAATCCGACCAGTCAGGGTGCCACCGACAAATGCATCCAAAATCTTCTAAGGCTATTTATTCCCCTGTAACCGAGCATGGTTCTCCTCTGGAAGTAGACAGAGGCTAATGGTCAATAACGCTCGATCCGTGTTCAACCAACTCCAGGTTATCCTACTGGGCAATTTTATATATTGACAGACCATGCGGGGTGGACGTTAAAATCACGAAGTTGGCTCATCAGTACTGTTAATAGAAGGCAAATTCATCCGAACGTTTCCCATACACAGTTACCCCGCCCAGACAGTGTATTAGCACTGAAATTGTGAGTATATGACTAAGCTTGCTGATGAACTGCAGACCGGAGAAAGGTGAGGCAAACAGAGCACGATTCATGCAATTACCGCATCGTTGAATTTGAAGGCGTAGTCGAGTCCTGTGAATGATTTGCTATTTGACAATTGGTGTCCTTAATTCTCACCGCTAGTGCGTGTTAGAAGTTTCACCGACGAAGTGTTTTTTGCTGTCAATCGCACCAGACCCACTGAACGACAACAGACAGTTCCTGCCTCGGCAGCGAGTCTTTCGGTCTCGTTAGATGGCGCCTGATGTTAACGTGCGGTATTTGTGTGTACAATTTTAAACTCCGAGCGGCATAAGGAGACGGTGGACGCATTCGATAAAGTTCTTGACTTGGGGAAGAGTTTGCGGGAATTCGGGACTGGTACTTGTCGATTTTAGAACAGTTTTATAAGCCACTACTGCAGACGCGGACACTAGTGAAGATTAACTGGTTATTTTCCTCCTTTTCTATCATAAATTGGAAGACGTAGTGGAGATTTTACTTTAGTGTCAGGACATAATTCTGTCCGACATCGATCCACATACCGAGCCCAGAATTTGGGCACGTGGTATTAAAAAAATCATCAACTCCAACCGCTAAAATACCTAGACGAACCCCTTCGTATGCCTTCATCTCGCCCGTTAATTGTCCCGTTAGCCAGGAAGTGCGTTTTGGGAAGGAAACTTAGTTGTGGAACCAAAAATGAGAAGTGACTGAAGGGGTGGTGTGGTGTGGAGGCACCCAGAAAGTTTATGTATGCGTCTTTTGCGAGCCACCAGGCGAACGATTCCGTTGACCATTAGGGACTAAATGACAATAGCGTGCATTTTGCCGGACTACCAGACGAAGTCGTCGGCTACATCAACCCGAATGGCGCTAAATGGTAACCATGTACGCCGTGAGGAAGCCCTCGCGTCTGACGAAGTACCAGTCGCGGGCTATGCAATGGTACTACTCTCTCAGATGTAATCTGAGTCGACCTGGCTAACCAGATAACCTATATGGTGTCATGTTGTGGTGTTAGTACATGTTCGCAGCAACCCTGCCAACTTAAACCGCAATATCGGAAGCGTAGATGAAGAGGCCCGCCGTCAAACGCAGGAAACCATACCTCCCTAATGAGGCCGCTCAATCCAGCATTGTCCGACGGCCTATGACTATTAACGGACTATGACCTGCACGCTCTCTGATTTGATGTCCGCACGCACCGAGATGAGCGATGCCCTGTCTCCTAACAACAGTCGAAACGTTCAGACGATCAACAAGTCATCCTTGTAGTTGCCAAGCCTCTTCCCCCCTCTCACCGTAACATTTACTGGACCCTAAGCAGACCGCCAGGGGAGAAATTAATCACCTAGAATCCGGGCATGCATTTAGAACGATAAACGGGGTAACCTGAAGTATCACAGGGTCCTTCAAACGCTAGCTCGAATTCAGAACTCCGGACCTCAGTTACTGTAAGATGTAAAAAGCTCTCGTGTTTTGTAAGGAAGAATTCGCAAGCTCCGGGCCAGAGTAAGAGATTGCGCAGGATGAAATGCGACGAACACACTGGTTATCAATGAAATATAAAAAAATGTGAAAAAAACACAGCCAGGAAAAAGCTTGAAAGGCTCAAGGTATGTCCCAAATAGGAAAGACAAACGGCAAAAAAGGTTAAAACCTAAGAAAAAGAAGATGGCGCGGGCAAGTGACACCGCGTTCCGGAGGTAGGGTGATCTGGCTATAGACCAGACAGTACCAGCACGGCACAGACAAGACGATTAAGCGGGACGAGGTGGAAGATTTAGTGGCAGGCAAGGGTGCCAGAGGTGAAACCGAAAGACCGTTAAATGCGCACAAACGTCTCCAAAGCAGGGCAAACCAGCAGTGCGGAGGTTTCCCTACGGGCCGTTATACCAGCGCTATTGAGGAGTTAAACAGTGTGAGCTGAGGTATGGGCGGCGGCCGCGTGAATATGTTCTTCGGGGGCAGGATCCCGGCAAGAGGGTTCAGCCAAATCAGAGTCGTGATGGCTTGGCGCTCGCATCTGTAACAGAATACAAAAAGGAAAGATTTGCGTAGAAATGGAAGAAAATCAGAAAAATAATCGGATGCGCAAACGTGCCGATTTACGTGCCAGACTATAAGATGCTTCCTCGAAGACTACACTAGTGCTAGTGAGCCATCTGATAAACCTCACCTGTAGACGATCTGTGTTTCTGGCCCGGGATGGTCGTCACGGTCACGATTAGTAAGATAAAAGCGGGGTAGCTGAAAACAGTGGGGTAATAAACGACGCCCATCGCTGTAGACACCTCCACTATTATGGCTTGGCCGAGTTCGGTCAGACAGGGGCTAGTGGTTGTCTGTACGTGACTTCTGCTTTACTTGTGGAGTTGGTTTGCTTCGGAATCCAGTGGAAGGATATATATATATATATATATATATATATATATATATATATATATATATATATATATATATATATATTAGAAGCAAAGACGTTCTTTGGGAAACAATAGGTAACTTTATTATGTAAATTTTCGACGCTGGCACCCCAGATCGTCGTCAGACTTGTGGTAAGTGTGCAAAAACAGTTCAAATTTAACCCGTGCCGGAAAAAATCGATATCGCTTTGTCATTCCTGCCAATTGTTGTCATTGTGGGTGTATTTCCATTTGGATTGGATCTCGTCTCTTCCCGCTTTCTTTCAGGTAGTCGTAGACATGGTCCAATTCGATGTGTCGGTTGATGCATGACTTCAGATTGCAGAAGATGAAATAATGGTATCTTTCGATGTTGTCTCTCTTTTCACATCCATACCAATAGATTTGGCAAGGCAATAGACAGAAGAATTACTGCAGTCTTATGACATGGATGTTTCTGTATCTGCATTACTGAAACTCTTGGATCTATGCCTGGAAACGAATTTTTCCTTCTCAAAAGGATACTACAAACAGCTAAAGGGAGCCCCTATGGGTTCACCCATCTCCGGCTTCTTGGCTGAAGTAACTATGCAAAAATTAGAAGCTACAGCCTTACCACTAGTTAACCCCAAATTATGAGTTCGCTACGTGGATGACACGTTTGTTATCGTTAAAAAGGATCAACTAGAAAAGCTGCATAGCATTATAAACTCAACGGTACCAGGTATCCCCTTTACGCTCGAAAGATAAATTGACAGTAAACTCCCGTTTCTTGACGTCCTCGTACAGCGAAAGACTGACGGGACATTTCAAACATCGGTTTACCGCAAGGAAGCTTATGCGGAAATTATCCTGCATTACCAGAGCAACCACCCTATTGCTCACAAGCGGAGTACTGTTAACAGCTTACTCAATCGAGCTAAAACGCACTGTTCCGATAATGAACTCTACCAAAACAAACTCAGTTATTTATTCAAACTATTTTGCAGAAATGGTTATCCAAGAGAATTTATACGTCGATGCATGAGACGACAGAAGTTAAAAGAAAAAGGAAAAGACAAGGAACTAGATTGTTCCGGTCAAGCGCCCAAATCAAAGAACTGGCGAACACTTCCGTACATCAAGAACGTGTCCGAACTCGTTGAAAGGCACCTGCGGAAACATAAAATCCAAGTGGCGCACAAACCAACGACTACACTACGAAACCAGCTTGTACACCCTAAGGATAGGGTTGGCTATTTAGATAAAAAAGAAGTCGTTTACAAGATACCATGTAACAGCTGCAAAGCGGTGTACTGTGATCGGACAGGAAAATCAGCCTCCACTCGCATACACGAACATCAATTGGCAGTAAGGAGGCGAGACAATTTGTCTCAGGTTGCCATGCACACGCTAGAAACTGGACACAAATTTGCTTGGGACAAAACCCGCATTGTTGCCTCCTGTCCATCTAAGAAAGGCCGAGAATTTTTAGAGGCCCTTTCTCAGATGACTCATGCATCAACCGACACATCGAATTGGACCATGTGTACGACTACCTGAAAGAAAGCGGGAAGAGACGAGAGCCAATCCAAATGGAAATACACCCACAATGACAACAATTGGCAGGAATGACAAAGCGATATCGATTTTTCCGGCACGTGTTAAATTTGAACTGTTTTTGCACACTTACCACAAGTCTGACGACGATCTGGGGTGCCAGCGTCAAAAATTTACATAATAAAGTTACCTATTGTTTCCCAAAGAACGTCTTTGCTTCTAATTATATTTCTTGGGATGCCCATTTTCCAATTGATATACATATATATATGAAATAGAACCGACAAAGACAAATGAGACCGGAACATTTATGTTCCGTTGTGCCCTGGAACTCAGACTACAGCCCTCACAGGCGGTCGACTAACGACGTGTAGATAATATGGAACCGACAAAGACAAGGGAGACCGGAATGGCCATTTCTGGCTTATTAGCCGTCAGCCAGTATACCCTATATATATATATATATATATATATATATAACAGGCCGACCTCTCTCATCTCCGGTCTTCTTGCCTGTGTCGTGAGAGCGGGCTCAGATGGGGGGAGAAGTGTGCGGTAACGTTAACCGCCGCGGTTGGAAGTTTGCCAAATGACAATTACACTCAGACCTCGCAGTTAGTCCAATGTGTGTTGTCTGGAGTGGCTGACTGGTGGTCTGAGAGTCAGGCTACGATGGCTCCTTCTTAACGTGACCTCTGGTATATCACACATGTGAGATGTAAGCCATTCAACCCCCTGTTGTGTGAAATCCTGGTGCTTGTGTTTGGGGGGTCAGGTCGTGTACGTAGTACACGTAGACGAGGTCACCAGCAGCTGCGCCCACTTCCGCATCAGACAACTGACCGGCTCGGACAGCGGTTTGACTGTGGGGGTGGAGGAGAGAGTGAGGTCGACAGCTCAGCGCATGTTCCTCACTATAAACAATCTGACGCGCTTGAAACTATCACGGTGCGCTAAAAGCCGTGGCTTGGAAGGTTGCCAACTGACGGGATAACTCTGACCGCTTGGTCAGCCCAATGTGTGTTTTGTGTGGAGTGGCTGACTGGCGGACTGAGAGTCAGGCTGCAATGGCTCTTTCTTAATGTAGCCTTTATGGCACTCCCGCTTCGTGGGATCCGAGCCAGGTGTGGTGGCACGCCTAGCGGCAGTTAGGACTTAGGGGACCCGGCCGCGCCAGCCACCTGCGTCCTCTCCCGCCTCCGGTCTTCTTGACTCTGTCATGACACCGGGTTCAGGTGGGGGAGGAATAGAGAGTGCGGTAGCTGCAGCGCAAAGCTACTATCACTTAAAACTAATTCACGCGCAAGTCACCATCCCTGCACCACCCTTCCGTGGAGCATACAGTGGACATAGTCGAAATCGACGGTCGAACTATCATATATAATAGGCAGAAATACATTATCAACGAATATAAGGGAGACATTTTTGGACTGTATTAGTCTATTATATATTAGCTGCTGAGTGGCTGCTAGTGGGTCTCAGAATTGAGTCCCAAAGCAAAACGGGACGATTGGGTCGCGTAACGCGATCAATGAGCACCCGGCGAAGTACCGAAATTTACAAAATATTTCTAATCATTCGCAAACCGGCACCAACGAATGGATCAAGGCTTTGAAGTAACAATGAACGACATTAAAGTGAATTGAAAACATAAAAGAAATATTCAAAGTAATATTACGTTGTTTATAAACACCAACATTCAAAAAACGGAAAAATCTCCTAAACGTCAAAAATGGCTTTAACTGAGTAAATCTACGTTGTAAACGTACGGAAAGCCTGTCCATGCAAAATACTGAGCGCATAAATCGGCACAATAAGAATAACGCTTTTAGAGTTCCGAAAATTCTTATCAAAGGATTCAGGAGACCAGATGGCGGGCGAGCATACGCGTGCTTCCGGTAAATTCTCATCGGACAAGTACCTTTATATGGGAACACCTACATGTTAAAAGCTGCGCGGGCTGACCACGCGGTCCGAGTTATCCCGGCAGTTGACAACCTTCCAAGCCACGGCTTTTAGTGAACCGTGATAGTTTTAAGTGCGTCAGGTTGTTTATATTGAGGAAAATGCGCTGAGCCGTCGACCTCACTCTCTCCCTCACCTCTACAATCAGACCACCGTCCGAGTCGGTCATTTGTCTGATGTGGGTTGGGCGCATTGGCTGACAGGGCGGTGTATCCGTCTTCGCGCGCCACAGCACGACCTGCCCCCCATAACGCACATACTAGGATTTACTTACTCAAGGGATATGGAGGAACCATCACCGTCTGACTCCCAGTCCACTGGTCAGCCACTCGACACACACAGCACATATACTGGGCGTTAATTGGTGTAAGCATCAGATTGGCAGCTTTCAAGCCACGATTTCTAGGAAACCATGATATTCTCAGGTACATCATGATGGTGAGGGTCTTGTCTATGTATTGGTATAGGTAGTGTGCGCTGATGTGGCTTAACCTCCGGTGATTTACCGCAGGTTGTCGTGGAGGCGCATGTGGTCCTAATAGACCCATGCGGTGTGTTAATGTGCGGGAGCAGTGGAGGCGGGCGCGTCGACTTTATGTCGGAACGCCGGGCACTGGGTCTGTGTACGATGGATTCGCAGGTGACCGACCAGGCCGATGCGTGAGTTGAAGTTGTGGGCGCAGTGGGGGCAGCAGAAATCGGGAGAGGCTGGGGAGATGTCATTCGTGTTAGTGGGGGTGGCAGTGGTGGTAAGAATGGCATGTTAAAAGGTGCGCTCAATAATGCTAGTCTTTTCGTGTAAATTAGTCGTGTGAATAAAGGGAGAGGGAACAGCTCCACCAAAACGTCCCTGCCGCTTAACCAGCTGTTTCTTATTGCCGCCCCCTCCCCCACGTATTTACACGGCGCCCTTGTATGACAAGAACAATATTGATCGCCTGTTCTGACAGCTACCCCGTTCCCGTATAAATGTACTGGCCCAATGAGAATTTATCTAAAGCACGCGTATGCTCGCCAACTCGTCTTCTGACAACCTTTTTGCACTTGAATATCTTTCAAGAATGTGTGTAGCGTTAGGTGTGGCCGATAGCAAGCATCCGACAGTTTAATAATAGATTCCAACATGGTTTCTTGTCAATAAGCTGTATTTTTTCGTTTTTTTTCCTTGGCTGATAGGCGATTTACTAAGGCAAATAGGCTTTCGATTGATTTCACCGATATGGACGTCACAGAAATAAAACTCCTCATAAGGTCACATATTGACAGGCTGTTCAATGAATAATAAATTTAAATAGAATCGTCAGGTGCAATCGTAGACGTAGCATTTGTGTGTAATAAGAGGACATTTCATCCGCAAAAATTTCTTTTATAGGTATTTCGGGTGTTGGAGTACGATGAGTTCCACATCGTTATTGAAATAGCTAAGAATACCTCAATGAATATGCCTTAAGATATATTTTTTAAAATTTCTCTAGTAAGTCAAACATTTACGATGGTTGAGTCATGTTTAATGATCAGGTTAAGGGGTAGAATCGTATCAGAACCCTATCGGTGATTGGTTCCACTGTAGTCAATAATTCCAATCGCAACCAATAGCCAACCAAACCCGTGGCTCAATGGTTAAAGATTTGAACTTACTGAGGCTTAAAAATCAAAGAACGTTAATTCGATCGTGAGGCGCCCCGACCTGGGATTGGACAAATCTGACTAGCGAGGACCAGAAATGGCTATCCCAAGTTCCCTTGTCTGTTTCGGTAATTTCGTTCTGCTTACCTAACCCGCAAAAACAAAGGAGGCTGGCTTATTGACCGTCATCAGCCCGTCTCGCCCAGCCCTATATCTACATGACATTGGATTCAAACGCAGATTATTTGTTCATTGACTGTCAGTTTCAGCGCTCTACCAGTGGGCCAGGGAAAAATAAAGAGTGAATTTTGTAGAAGTTTCCTACGACACAAGTACGGCAAACGTAGAGAAAAGATCAACCCTTGAAAATTTTCAATGAATCATTCCAGAATTAGTATTTTCTAAAACAGTACAGGCCACTAAATGGTTTGATCTAGCACTGGGAGTTTGCACCTTCCCGTACGTAACCCCGACATCCCGATCGATATGCTCCATGGCGCATGACTCGCCGAGTTCGAATTTAGTGTGCCTTGTAACGGCAGTTAAATTCTATTTTTCGCCGCCCATGGCTGAATCGCATAGAAACCGCTCAAAAACGTTTCTTACTTACCTAAATGTATTTTTTTTTGTCGTGAACCATTTTAAAATGTTTTTATTGGTTCTTGCATGAGCGGCTCCAAAGATATTGCACCCAACGCTATAGGAGAGTACGTAACGTTGCGTCTTCAGCTTGGTATTAGTTTCGGGAAGACAGCTACCCAATCGAGTTTCAATATTTCCATGTGCGTATAGGAGTTGGTCAATGTCTGTTTAGTCTGTCTTGCTTCATTAAATTGTCGGGTGGTTTGGGCTGGTAACTAGGGTGGCAGTCCTGGTCAGCGCAGGCCGCAGCCCACAAAACAACTAACATTGGGTCCAGTCGTAGTAGACGGATTCTCATTCCTTGTGTTGCATCATTTGGCAGCAAATGCTTGTGCGACTAAGGTTGCGGCTCTCAGTTTACTTTCTTTTAGACAACAGTTGTTTGACCTCGAGAGTTGCCAAGCAAGACTTGATGCAATAGAAAATTGATTTTGTTTGAATTTAAACCATGCGACCAAAGGGTTTATTTTAGAAAACTAGAAACTTTATCGAGTCAGACTTGCAAATCTCTGTGATTTCGTGCCCCAAAGCGCGGTAATAACACCTCCAGCCAACAAAAACTAATTCATATACCCGCTGTCGTCTATCAAGTAAGCTGGCTTTTTAGCACTTAATTAAACCATACTATACGCCTGGCTAAACACCAACCTAACCCTATCCATTCTGTTCATAAGGGTTAGAATTTGGTGCCGGGTTATTGGGGTCGCACAAACATGCGTTGCTCACATTTACGTTTTGAAGATGAGCTTATAGTTGACGGGTTTTATTGGTTGTACGGTACAACTTAGGGAAGCCACAGCTGAATTCAGTCCCTCGTCTTGAGAAATTCGTGACGTCACTAGAGTGGGGTTAGTTCTGACCGTTAGTTTCGTCAAGTGAATACTAATTGAGACAGGTGCGGTCTGATGCCACGCGACAGCAACGGCAGATGGAGTCGTCGAATTGCGGCTCCTGAGTTACTGCCATGTCTACCTCACTGTAAGCAAACTGCACATACAATTCAACACCGTGGAACAGCGGTGACCTTCCCCGATGCCGTTTGGGAGCTATTGACGAGCAAGATCATTTACGCCAAAACTTTGGCCTAATGCCACCCAGTTAAGACAGATGAAATTGCTCAATTTCGGCCCCTGATGCACCTTGGCTTCCTGTAGGAATTTGAGGTTAAGTCACACGGTTCAAATCACGGTGATAAAGTTACTGTTGATAACCCACTACAATCTACGTTCCAGATATAATGTGCTGCTAAACTGCGACTCAACATGCAGTAAGAGCTGTTTCATCGACATTCAGGTTAGCGATCAGTAGAGTGCCTGCGTTACTGCTAACGCAGTATAGAGCAAAAATTATTTGAAGGCTTAAGCTAGCATTCAGTTGTGCTTTAGGCATTCTCAGACGTATGCAGTGACCTACCGGAAACACAAGCAGACAACGCCGCTTTTGCCTTAGACTATTGGATTGGCTCGCGGTTGGCATTAGTCGTGTTAAGCTAGTGCAGTGCATGCGCGCAGATCGGGTTAAACGGAGTCTCGGTCAACTTCAGCCACTGCTTTAAACTTGATCCAACTTGGGCCGGGGGCAATAAAAAACATCGCGATAACAGATTGCAGAACTGACCAGGTTGTACGCAGGTATGCAGCTTGAAAACACAATAGCCTTCCCAGCGTTTATGGATAAACCGACAGATTTAGTGACTTTATTAATCCATCACACTACAGGGTGCTGATCATCAAAGCTTGAAGCTAGTAAGGCGATATCATAGGTGTAGTAGAGATCAGTCAACCGGCCTAAGGGTGCTAACTCAACACCGTCACCTTCGTGAAGGGCCTTTCTGAGAATTTAGTCTATAGCGCAATGGAACAGAATTGGCGGGCAACAGAATACAATTTTGGTGAACGCTATACCCGCCTTCCAGGAGTAACCTCAGCTAGTGTTGTGAAATTGATCCAGCTTAGATCTAGAGCAAAGCTTCCTCAATATAAACTCGCTCTTTAAATACCATGACGCACCAAAATTAATGGCTTGGGATACAGCCAACTGACGGCAAAACTCGATCCTCATTTGAAACCCGGTTAGACTGCAGTGATTTCTTCTTGACGAGTCCATTACGGCGCTCGCTCGGGTAGTATCTAAAAAAGTTCTGCTTTTTTAGAGTTTGATTCGCACGGAGTTTGGAAGGAGGGCAGGTCGGGTGTGGCAGGCGTAGATGTACAATTGCGCTGTGTCAGTCACTAGCCTCATGCCCATCTCCACTGGCTTTGACTTCTTCGTGAGTCTTGAACAAACAAGGGTGTCGGAAGATTGCGGTGTAGGCAGATTCAACAAAAGTTTGCTCTGGATAGATCTCAGTGATGGATCTCCTTACTTTCAACAGTCCAATGCAGACGACCTGGGATGGTCAAAGAAAACACTACGATGGTAGATAGCGGAACTGACCAGATTGTAGGCCAGAAGGCCCGACATTGCGATGCCGAAACCCACAGTGTGCAGTAAAGTCACCGGGGTGGCGAAAAAGAGGAGAGAGGAGATGATGGAGAAGAGGCGCTTCAGGACGTTGCCCACCGAGTAGCCAAGAGGCGTCAGTCGCGCCAGAAGCATTACTCCTAGGGAGTTCTGTAGGTAGCGCGAAAGGCCGTCTGCGAGAAGGAGATAGATGATTTTAGTTGGAGCAGCGGCGTTCGGCGGCTAAGAGAAAGTGGGAAGCAGAAACAGGAGAGGCCGTGCCCCCTTGAAAGTGATACTACTTTTATTGCTAAAGTATGAAAAATCACATTATTTTCCTAGTATTTTTTACCAGGTTTCCTATCTATACTTTTGCAGTTGTGCTGTGACATAGCACACTGGCGCAGCTTTTGTGGATAACTAGGTTTGACTGACGACCTTGTCACTGTCTACCCAGTGTCTACGGAAGGTGGAGTGTGATCCAGATCTAGCGTGGGGTATGCCTGACTGACGGTGGATAATAAGCCCGAAACAGCCATCAGAATGTCCTCGTGTTTGTCACTGCCGCCTTATGTATTAGGGTGTTTGGAAATTAATTACGTTTTCACACCACTATGAGTCAAACAACTGTGGTATCCCTGATGACACTTTTGTTACATCATTCAAAAGCCCATTCCAAAATGATATTAGTGTCACATTAAGCATCCGCCACCTGCCTCATTGGATGATTGAATTCTGAGTGGCCACTGTCGAGCCAATCATTGAACAGTGACTGGCCCCTTATATTGCTTATTTTCGCCACTCATGTTCTCTTCTAAACGCTTGTAAGATATCCCCCATGGAGGACAAGAACGTTTTGAAGAAAATAATTCGCTATTGTTTGCTGGATGAGTTTCTAAGGAACATAAATACTACAGAAGCAATGAAACAAAAACCTGTGAAAGGTATCGCGATGCAGTTAAATCTCGTACATGTTACAAAGTTTGCATCTGGAAGGCGACACGCTGTGACTGAGGACATTGAATCGGGTTCATGTTAAAGATTTTCCACCATTGCAGCCCAACTCTCAGTCGAGCAGCCCACAAATACACAATGGGCAGACTATAATGTCTGGGATGCATCATCACTCGGTAACTTGCTAAGGAACTAGTAGAGGATTTTGGCAAATTTTAATAATTGGGTTGACCCACTTATAAAAAACTAGGCAGCCTCGGTGGGATTCGAACCCACGCCAGTAAAGGGAAGGCTTTAGGACAGCCAACGCTCTAGCCAACTGAGCTACGAGGCCCCACCGGGAGCCGTGAGTTTAATCACACTTTGGTCAAGTTACCCCCTAGCCTACTGCAATGTATGGAATCATCCAATTCTGAGGAACGGCAGTCAGCGCATCAGGTTGCTTACGAAGAGGAAAATGCGGTGAGAGTCAATCTCACTCCCTCGTCACCAATCGATTGTCCGAGCCGTTCAACCAACTGATGTTGAGGGAGTTAAAACATCCCGTCTGCGCGTGCTACATACACGACACATCAAAATTTCATACAAATGGAGTTGATTGCTCACTAAACACACGTAGGAGAACCCAAGAGCACAGTTCTCCCTTACGTTAGAGACCTAGTTCGGGTCCGGAGTGGGTGAGATCAGACGTGTTCATGTGTGGCAATATAGCCACTCAGAACACAGACGTGCGAGGTGGTGCCAGGCTGGCACTGTGCATCCATCGCGTGAGTACGCTCCAACACTGGGTGAGCCAGTATTCTCTCGGCATATATGAGTATTATGGCCCATGCCTTATCCCCCCACCCCATCCATGCTCGCTAGCAAGCGACCTCATTGTCCTGACACACAGACCTTAAGGGGCAAATCGGCTGTGCTTACTCGCACTTTTTGCCAACCAGTCGAAAGCATTTTCGTTGGACCAACTGACGTCGGCGTAGGCGCGCGCTCTGTGTTACTTTCTCTAATTCTACTTTGTAAATAAAACGGCAAGAACCCCTGGAATACGCGGCTTGCCAGTTACCTGAGTTTTGCAGAACATGACCCTACTTTTGACGACCCGGTCACCTAAATAGGGCTTGGTATGGGGGTTATAAAGGCTAAGGTACATCCAAATACTTTAGGTTCTGCAATAATGGTACTTAAAAACGGTGGTTCCGAGTCAGATAGGACCTACCGGGTTATCGGGTGACAGAAAAATCTGCCTAAAATCGACTATTAGCCAGACCGGTAGCAGAAGGACCAAACTGAGACCGGAGATCAGCGTCAGCATTTGGAACTCATGCAATTTCATGATGATCAGCGCCTGTAGAAAAGAGATGCCATTTAACAGTGGAGCACACGCAATTAAACCTTTTCATTGCTTTTTCCGAGACAGTAATTATTACATTAAACTACAATCCGCTTTAAAACTAAATGGATTAATACGGAATGTTAATAAATTTACGTAATATATATGGTAAAAGACGAAAATCATTAAATATTAACCAGAATTTTAAAATGGAATTTTCTTTGTAAGGATTTAATTAGATCGGTTAGCAATTTTGATAAGTATGCCGCGAAACTCTAATACATTTCAGTCGTAACACAATAAAAAACCGGACTCAAACATTTTTCCTTAAATAGTATACTTGTTTACTGATTTATGCTGCCCTTATAAACTCAAACATATGCTACATAAAATTTTCATATAAGTAGCATATCTGTAATCATTTCTTCGTAAATTATGACCGATTCAAATTTTGCTCCTTGAAGAGCCAGTATCGGCAAATTTTGATGCATCGTGTGTTTTCAAATAAGTTTAAACGCACTTACCTTCTTCATGATAAACCCGTATGCTGCACCAGCCATGGTTGAGCCGAGAGCAGCAACGAAGCCCAAACCATTGAATGACGCCTCACCGCGGGAAGTGATCGCAACACCGGTTATTATCATTGTTAGAGCACCATAGGTCTAAAATCCGACAAAATCTCAAGACTACATTTGGGATGGGAGTAACTCCTACAAAGAAAGGACAAACTGAGGCTAGATAAAATACCCTCAGACCTGTAGGTATTTGTACAATTTACATCTTTGTATCTTTCTTGGTCACCTGAATCTTTATGATCGCTTGTTTTAATGTGCTAAATAAAAACAACAGCCAGCTTCAACCGGCATGTTGGACGTCTTCTGTTTTCGCTGCTGCATGTCACCGCTGCTATCTTGATTGTACTGATCTCTCTCAATTACTTTCAGTCAATTGCAATGATTGATCTTCATTTCTCGATTGCATTCTACTGATCGCCGTCTCAATTGAACTCCTGACTCTGCTCTTCATCCTTGATGTATAGCTTTCTGGATCGAGCTCAGAGTTCATTACAATCCTCAACAACACTCGCTATCTAGAAGCTGCGTTTTTCGTGAGTCTGCATTCTAACAATCCTCTGATATTTTTGCCGTCCTTTTGTCGGTTGTAGTTTAGACACATTTCTCCACTTAGCGTTAATTTATTTTGTACACCTCGGTTCTTAGCAGTTTCGACCCTCGTCTACACTACAGACCACTTGTTGTTTCGTCTGGGGAGATAAACCATTATTTGATCGCATAAGCACTTGCTGAAGTCGAGTTAGTGATAGTTGGGTGGACAGTAAGTGTGCGGTGGGCGAGAAACGGGAGCAGAACGCCAAGTCGGTAACCACTGGGTCTAGAGCAGTCACTAAGTGGCTTTAAACAGTTTTGTTAGTTAATTCTAGCGTCTATTGAACCAAAAACGGCTATCGATCACGTATGTAAGAGAATTCACGACCAATTTTTCCCCATCCGAAACCCGTAAACCGTAGAAAGTAAATAAGATTTCCTGCCACCGCCGTGCTTTATAGAACCATCGAAGAATGAAGGAGTGGAAGCCTAACGATAGTTGGCTTGAAATAAAGGACCATTCAGATTATTACCCATTCAGAGGAGAAGCACGAGCTATAGAAGAGGGTCTCTTAAAGTTCCATCGCTGTCCGAGCTGTCTAATCTCTCCATATTTCTAGGCAATACTCCTTTGAGCGGGACACCTTACATAACCCAGTTTTAACAGCCGGCGCAAGAGGTAAAAAGGAGGTGCGCCTTTAGCAGCTAGGGCAGAGTGCGAGAGCGAAATTCCGGTTTTCTGAATTCATCATCTACCAAACAGTTCCAGGATATGCGACCTCACCACCACCGATACTTATCTTGTAAACCATATTGTGCAGTAAGACATCGGACAGTCAAGATTGTTCACGCGACCAACGCCGCCATTCTCTCAGACTTTTGTGTGGAACCCGAATTTTAATCTCCTATTTAACCGCAAGGTTTATAAACTGTCCCGCCTCTTACCAGTAGTTGCCTTAGACTAAACTAGGGCCATGCTTGTTCGTGGCATAGGGAAAAGAAGGGGCTCGATCCTGTCCGGTTCGAGGGTTTAGTTTGTTAAAAATAAGCCGTCAAGCTCACTCTAACTCCAACGACGTACCCACAATTGTAGATGAAAGGTTGCCACGCTGTCATGATTCTTTCGTAATGTGGCTAATGTGACATTCTAACTTATTCGATAAGCTAGTTTATTTTAAAACTGGGTTCGGGTGGAACTTAAGAGCAGGCTGCATGTGGCACGCTTAGGTGGACCATCTAGTTTTGTTAAGTACTACCCTCAAGTCCAGTTTCGGTTGTTTAGACTGCTTTCCTGAGGAAGCATAGAGAGCGCGGGAAGATTGAAGTGAGCTAGATACTGTACAGGGTCTGCTTTACCATAAACAGATTCAAAAGCGCGAATGGACACTGCGCTTCCCCGGACAATAATGAACCTAGTCGCCAACACCTGTGACGGCATCATGAGCCAGATGACGTTCGCAGCTCCCCAAATGGCTAAGGTAGTCCTTCTAAATAAGAGCCAGTATCGTCTGAGAGGCTTGCGCGTGGAGAGGGGAATCCAATGTCTGCTTAGTCGCCGAAGCCACACCCATTTCAAGTTGACTGACATTGAGGCACAAGATGAAAGGGAAAAGGGAGCGGGATCGATGCGGAACAAGTGACTTTACCGTAATTAAATGAACTCGCCGGTCACCATCCCTAATTCACACTCCCAAGGTAGTCTTGGTCTCCTTCGAGTTCGAAGAACCGGCTAAAGCGACGCCTGATGATGAGCTTGTGTCATGGTGACCATGGACCGTCATGAAATACGTTTGCCTGCCATCGCTGCTTTATGGTTAGGTTATTGAGCCGAAGCTCTAAAGGAGATATCCTCGAAAAAAATACAATACAAGCGGATAGATTTTTGGGAATTACCTGTACTCATATCCCCCTAAGCAAGCTCATGAAAAAATGTCCTGCTGCAGGATTCCGATCCATCCTACGGCATGTGCGGGAACCGACGCACTCCGCAACCCTGGCCCCATGGTGCAGTCAAATATTATGCGACTAGGATTAGTTAATCTGGAACGAACTCTTGGTGTTCGATGCCGGGATTCGAAGAAGCTATTGGATTCTGAAATACGAAGTTCAACGGTGAACAATCTTCATCAGCACAATGTGGATGTCCGCTGCCTGTCTGAAGTCCGAATCCCCGACTCAGGCGCTCGGCCAGTAAAGATCCTGGGATAACCCCGCCTACGCCACTCTTCTTTTAGATGCCGTGTAGCGATCGAGCTTTCGAAAAAAAAACGAACCGCGCGAGGGAAAGTGAATGACAAGATCACTGTTTTTCTTAGACCATCAGTATTCAGACTTTGGCACTAGAAAAGCTAATGCATCGGGCAGTCTAGATCCACTGTCGCAGATCGTCACACGTAGACCGGTACAACATGTGACGCCGAGGTCACCGTACGACCCTAAGGAATGTAATTACCAGAAGCGACAATATGTCAGCTCGTGTCTAGGACGGCAACATGCCTCGAATCCATCGGACATAGTCGTCCAAATCTGGCTTGTCAACCATTTACTACTTGTCCTCGCCATCATTCCACCCGGTTGTCTTCGTTCACGTTCTATACACAGCTAGATTAAAACCACAAACGTGTGTACAAAAGAGGATATTTGGCTTATCGAGTGCGACACTGTGTTCGCTTATACATGCAGCCTTGGCATGTAGCTCGGTGTAACGATAAAGCAAATCTGCACCTCACCAGTGAACGTTTTATGACCGCCCTGACCAACCAGCTCTATGCAGACAGTAGGAAGGGACGTAGTAGACAAGGACGTCCGTTGAGAAGAGTTGGGTCATTCAAGTTTAGTCAACGCGGTAGTTATTTTTTAAGAGAAACGCATTTGCCGCTCTCATAAAGTGACCCCGACGTTTTAATTAGCACCTTCAAATTATATGTTTGCATTAACACAGAATTCAGTTTACACAACGAGCAATACCATAAACACGCATCCTTTTAAAATGTATGCTATTAGGTCTGTTTGTAAGAGGAAGGGAACGCAGGAACGCAATGCATGGAAAACGGATGCCAAAACGTGTTTTGAAGCACAAACAAAAACTTAGCTTTGTGCAAAAGGTGGTTTTCGGATAAAATCTAACGAAGATATTTAGGCCAAAAACATCCACGTCACAAGAAACCAAGCAACAGCACCTACCTTGCAATGGAATCTCTGTCCAAGGAGAAGAGAGAAGAAGACAACGAATACCGGCATTGAAGACTTCACTGGGGAGGAAATAATTAATCAGGGATTTAGGGCGGCACTTACCCATGTGAGCATACGCGGCAGAGAGCAAATGGACGCTCACATGCATACAACCGATCGACAATAGGTTCGTGAAGCCCAAAGATACCAAAAAAATGAAGTGAGAGCGGTTAATTTCAAACTTCTTTTTTCCTTGAATAAAACACAACGAAATCCATGAAAGTGTAAAGGTGTGTAACAACTGGCCGAGGCTAGATGTCAGCGGGTGCGGAAATATCAAAAGGAGAGATTTGTTCAGGATGACACAGCCCGTACCGACAGTACACCAGAGAAGCCATAGTAGAATGACATCAACCTTGAAAACTACTGGCATCTTCAAACTCTGTCGTGGGTATAATGTTTTGCTTCAAGAGAAACAGTCTTATGTCCGTGGTGTTTCCGATTTGAAGAGAGGCAATACGACGCTTGTGTTTTTCGAAGTCTAAATTGAAAAGTAAATTTAATTTCAGAAAAAAAACCCAAGATATCTTGCCGTTTTAATGTCAACCTAGTGTAAATGCAAGGAGTGACAGCGGGCTTAACCAAGGAGCTCCGTAAGGTTACCCGCATATCAGGGGTATTTAATAATATTCTTGCTGTTTTGTTCCATCCAACCGACAGAAAAAAAGGGGAGCATGGGTACGGTTAAAAGACCGTAGTTCCCTGATCCCAATGAGGTGAAAGCATTGCTTTTGCGTTAGACGAGGATTCTTAAACTATGCTTGCAAGATATGGTAAGCAAACATTAAAATCTATATATATTGCCGAAAGTGCATTAAACTACTATTTATATAAGTTCAATATAATTTTAGGGTAAGAGACATATATATATATATATATATATATATATGTAGAAACTGGAAGCTACGACCCGAGGCTGTTGGAACGATAAGTAGGCGACACATTTGTTGTAGTTAAAAAGGACAAACTAGAAACGTTCCACAACATCATTAACTCAACCAATCCGGTAATTAAATTCACACTCGAGAAAGAAACTGAAATTAAACAACTATTTCTGGATGTTCTCGTACACATGCGTTTACCACAAAAAAACATACGAGGAAATAATTCTACAACATAAGAGCAACCGCGCAATTTCTCACAAGAGGATTACCGTCAATAGTTTGCTACATAGAACAAAATACATTGCTATAAAGAATAATGTTACCGAATTCACCTTAATTGCCTGTTAGAATTAGTTTCCCAAAATGGTCACCATAAAGATTTAGTACTCCAATACATGAAACAACAATAGCAAGAGAAGATGAACTAGACAGTTCTAATCAAATGCTCAACAAAAATGCATAGCAAATTCATGGCTAAACTCTTTGAAAAACGTTTGCGGAAACACGAAACAAAAGTGACGCACTCAGTTGTACACCTTAGAGAGAGGGTTGGCTATTTTGATTACAAAATATGTCGTCTTAAAGATCCCGTGTGATGCTTGTGATACCACATACTGTTCCTAAATGGGAAAATCTCCCTCCACACGCATCCATAAACGTCAACTTGCATTGAAGAGGCGTGACCACTTGTCAAAGTGGCCATACACACCCTTAATACAGGGCACACCTTTGTCTGGGACAATACTACCAAAAAGCAGGGATTTTCTTGAGGCCAAGCACTCTGATGAGTCAAGCATCAGTTGGCACATTGAGTTAGATGCCGTGTACAATTGCACAATTGCGAGTTTTAAAACTCAAGAAAAAAGGGATGAGGCGAGAACCAATCAATACCGACTGACGAACACCCGGACATATATTGACGCAAAAACCAAATGAATATCGATTGTTTAAGCACATTTGAAATTTAAGCAGTTGGTGCACATTTAATCAAATATGACGATGACCTGTCATAGGTCTTCAAATATTGAATCCTAAGAACCTATTTGAAAGCGAGGCACACTTTATATAATTTATTAGACTGCAACGTAATTTTATGCACCAATGGCATGAGTTGTTTAAATAGACACACTAATAAGTGCAAAAGTCCGAAAGGATTTATATATATATATATATATATATATATATATATATATATATATATATATATGATAGTGTGGGGCTCACCGATCTGCTTAAGGAACATGCATGTTCCGTTGTGCCCTGGAGCTCAGACTAGAACCCTCGCAGGCGGTCGCATAGCGACGTGTAGCATATGATGGAATGGAACCGACAAAGACAAGGGAGACCGGAATGGCCATTTCTGGCTTATTAGCCGTCATCAGCCAGTCATACCCAATCCCAAGTGTGGCACACCTGGGATTCGAACCCGCGACCTTTGGTATTTGAGTCGAACGCTCTACCATTTGAGCCACGGGCTCGTTGTTTTGTCGGTTGTGATCGGGAATATGATGATAGTGTGGGGCTCACCGATCTGCTTAAGGAACATGCATGTTCCGTTGTGCCCTGGAGCTCAGACTAGAACCCTCGCAGGCGGTCGCATAGCGACGTGTAGCATATGATGGAATGGATTGGGTATGACTGGCTGATGACGGCTAATAAGCCAGAAATGGCCATTCCGGTCTCCCTTGTCTTTGTCGGTTCCATTCCATATATATATATATATATAGCGCGAAATCTGGGTGAGATCTCACTCTGATATTGAATATCACTTATGTCTCATAGAAAAGGAGAATACGAATACTCAATTCCTTACTGGACTAAAAGTAACTGCTCAATAATCGAAAACTTACTACACGTGTGGACGTCATAACCCTAACACCAGAAGCTATCCTCGTCAGCGGACACACCAAATGTTCTCTAGAACTGAACACCAGATTCATATTTCCGCCAAATCTACCTGTAAATGCACAGTCTACTTACTCCGACGTTTAAATAAGATTTTAGGTTACAATATCAGCATAGTAACATACTAATTTCCTTGAAATTTCAGAAGAAATAATTTATAATATAATTGAATGAGAGCTACGAAATTTAAAATAAACAGAATCATCTGGTTCAGACATTATACCGGCAAAGCTCCTGAGAGCATTGCCAATCGAAATCTCCAAACCACTTGCGCACATATTCTATTCGTTATTCGAATCAGAAAGACTGCCATCCGAATGGAATGTAGCAAATATGTATCCTATAGACAAGAGTAGTGCTCGTTCTACAACAATTTGAAAAACGGTACATTAGCGCGTCGTTTTGAATTGCTTTCGAATTTCAGTTCCTTGGTGTTACCGAAGTTTTAGTCTCTGCCTTAGTGTAGAAGACACGTTGCTTTTGAATAAATCATGAGTGGATGGCCCAGACTCTAAATTTGGGAGTTATTTACTTGGACTTGATGATTGATACTGCGGCTATCCTCATATTCCTTCACTGAGGATTATATTCGTCCCAGACGTTATCTCCGACATAAATACGAGCTTCAAGCTCACCTGTTTCAAAATTCACGCCAGCAGTGTGCAGCTGCAATCTGCTTTCAATCGCGGAAGGAGATGTCACAACAAAGGCTGAGTCGTTGCATGCTTCTTAGAAGTCTGGCTGTCGAATATTATATCACCAAGCCCATTTATTTAAGAAAATTTATAAATTAAATGCATTCGCATACAGTCATTGAAGGTCTGACAGACTGCCTGGATTGTCTGACATGCGAGAAGGTAATGTTCGCTGACGATTTGAAGTTATGGAACTCGATTGAAAAACCGGAGGATGCGCGAAAATTACAACGAAACTTAGATCGCTTGCAAACATGGTGTGATGAGTGGCTGCTGAACCTTAATCTTAACAAATGCCAAATAATCCGACTGCGGTCTAGTTCCAGAAGGCTGATTAGATTTGAATACCAGTACTCCATCAGTGGTCACCAACTCCAGGAGGTAAACATTCTAAAGGACTTGGGTATATGGATAACACCAACTCTCAAACCATCGTCGCACAGTGCGAATATTGCAAAGAAAGCTATGTGTATCTTAGGCGCAATCAGGAGATCCTTCGTTACTTTTGACGGAGAGGTTTTGGGCGTGTTTTCGGAAAATTTATCTGGCCGTTGTTGGAATATTGCGCTTAGGCGTGACACCCCTGGATGAAACACGACTACGTTCTGTTGGAAAAAGTTCAACGGTGGGCGATGAAAATAGTCCGCGGATTGGGATGCCTACCCTATGGGGGCCGCCTAGAAAGACTTAAAATTTTTCCTCTCTCTTATAGGCAATACAGAGGGGATATGATCTTAGTCTTAAAACTGGTCAGAGGAGTTGATTGTGCTCTTCAGATGGCCAAATTTTTTGAATTGGCAAACATGACAAGTCTCCGAGGTCACCAATACAAACTGAAAAGAAATCACGCCAAACTTGAAGTGCGGGCCAACTTCTTTTCCCAACGGGTGATTAACGAATGGAACAAACTGCCAGCCTCAGTTGTTCAGGCTGAAAGCGTTGAAATGTTTAAAAGAAGACTTGATGCATTTTTACTTGATTAACATATAATTAGTCGACAGCAATGATTGATATACAAAAACGACTATCGCCATGTAACATTTGCTTGTTTTGCCAGCGTCTATCTGTAAATAGGGTTTTCAAAGGCTCTGCCTATCTCCCTTATATATACTGAATTATACTGAATAAAGGTATGGAAAACACAGCTCCTTGGGATTCATCTACGTGCAGAAAAAACATTGGTGCCATGAGCTAGAGTCGGACCCTCGTCGTAGAAACATGTGATGACGCACCTAACCACTACGCCACGTTCTCACGGAAAACTGTTAAAAAAATTGTACACAAAAAGAAAAAGATGGCAAAGAAAGATATTCTGTTACTTCTTCTCCTCCTGCCAAGCGGGCGAAAAGCCTGACAACACTAATGAATGTCACCTACGCGGATGAAATGTGCATGGAGTGTTTAAGTCTCTTACAGAAATTCCTTCTTGATGAAGAAAGAGATAAGTAACTTAAAATGGCCTGTCTAAAAGAGAAGGTTAATTGTTTTAACTGGCCAAAAACACACATTATAATAAGAATTCCAAAAAAGAAATTACGTATGGAAATATAGTTTTTCTTAAGAATAACAAAATGAAGAGCCAAAAAACATTGCGTCTACAGAGCTCAGTAAATCAGCAGACATTTCCTTCCTTCGAAAGGGAGATAAAACCAGCTCATGCACTTTACTATTGTCATCCAGCTCAGACAGAAGCAGTTATGATCTGGATACACAAACATATGCGGCATCGTTGCTGGATGATACAACAAAGGGCGAAGTTGAAAAGCTCGGCGAATATGAAGGACTGAAGACGAAGAATTCTAAGTCGAAAAGGTCATGATAATTTCACAAAAAATGAGATACAACTCCAAAACGAGCTCATTCTTACCTATATATACTCAAGCGGACGCCTCTGCTGGTGATGCAGGAGCAAATACAGGACAAATTGGCAAATTTGCCAAAAGGGGTTCGCAGTAAACTTTAGGAATCATTGCTCGTACTGACGCAAATAAAATCGTCGACCAGAGTCGAATTCTTCCTGATACTGATGCCCCATCAACAAACCAGAACACAAAGTCACCAAACAGACAGTTAAAACGAAAACGGATTCTCGTTATTAAAGGGGCTCCTGAGTTCACTTCTCTGATTGCAAAGGATAGATCGTAACCTCAGTCTTTTCCGAGCATACTTAAATGTGATTTTTTCAAGATGGTTAAAGCGTTGTCGTGCACAAAGCATTCCATTTAGGGTAAGCAAATGCTGAGCGAAGAACTGAAAAGGAGAACCGAACAGGGGGAAAATGGCTCAAATAAAGGACAAGAAAATATAAGTGATGAAGAGGTCTTTCTTGTGACAACCCCATACATCATTAAGGTGGGTCCTCACCGAGAAAAAATACACCAAATACGAAGCTCGTTTAACAAACGTAAGACGCTCCAGAATTCGGTGGACGACTCCTCATCAGAACTCAGCGTGGGTATGATGGACCTCAGTTTGTCTCAGAAAGCACTGACAGATTCGAGCATTCAATCGCATGAAATGAGCAGAAGTCTATATTGAGGAGTTACCTAGTCAGAATTGAGATGTTTGTATGCCAATGCGCTGTCTCCTTTCGAAAATTGACAAACTCAAGGCATTAGTCTCAGACCGAATCCCTGATATCGTTGCCATTACGAAACATGGCTCAAAGCTGAAATTACGGATAACGAGGTTTCGATAGATGGATTCCAGCTCTCTTGAAGAGACCAAGAAAAAAGGCAGGAAGGCGGAGTGGCCGTCTACGTTAGGACAGGAAGCTCAGCAGTCTAACGAACACAATTTCCCTTCCTTGAATATGAATTTCTCTGGATAAAGATTAAAAAGGCTTGTTCACAAAACCTACAATGCTTGATGATCTACAGAGCCCCAAACATTCCAAGTGCATTTGATGAGTCACTCCTTCATTTGTTCAAGGAAGTACCAAGTCTCCAGGAGGTGCTTTGGGCTAAAAATTTCAATGCACTTACAGAAAACCGGGTTAATTGGAAAGTTGACGGTGCGCCAACTTCATTCGGCAGCAAGCTAATGTATCTCAAATACGACCAACCTCTGGCACAAAAGGTAAACATACCATCGAGATTAAGGGAGAACCAGAGAGCCAATTGCCTGGACCTAGTATTTGTGAAGGATTTCTCTAACATTTATTTAGTGTATTCTATTGCACCCCTCATTAAGAGTAAACATAGTATTTGAATTAGTTTATCACCTTCGTCGACTTGAGGAAACAGCCACTACAGCAATAAATACTGACAACCGCTCAGTGAACCAAAAGGGCAAAACCCCTTAAAGATCTAAAGTTATCCAGGACCTTTGACCTCTACAAACGGCTGAGTCATTCCAAAATATTCTTTCTATCATTTATTGTTTTTTAAAGTGGTTTTGAACGAACAGGCGCATTCATTGCTCATATTGTTACTATTGCGGCGTCGTTGGACTTTCGATTGACATTTGCTCGTCTCCAAGCTTTTTATATTTGGCCCATAATCTGTTCCAAAAGTCAGGACTCAGTGAAATAAGTTGTCATTGGATCACATATTGTCTTTTTATCAGGATCAGCCTTTAATTTTTTATAGACATTGTGATATTCAGGCACACAAAAAATGATATCGGAATCTTGAAAAATAAGCCAACTCAGCTTTAAGTCACTTTTAAGTCACTTTATTGAGGGAAGTAGGCTTTCGCCCTTGAGCTCCCTATTCATATGCAAAAATGTCAATAGTATAAATGCTTACAGTGATATATCTGACAAATGAAAATGTAGGGTCATCGATATGTGTGGGCCAGGCGCAACCTGCCACTGTTTACACAATCTTCATTATATTGAAAATAGTTTCTCAGAAAATGAGTATCTAGTTTGAATTTAAATGCATCAACAGTTTCTGAAAGGACAACATCCTCAGGGAGTCCGTTCCATGCTCCAACGACCCTCTGCGAAAAGGCGTTCCGACGGACTTCCGTGTGGACAAACTTCCTCTGCAGTTTAAAGGGATGACCCCGCAGATGTTCCGTCCCAGCCAATTCGAAGAATTCCGCAAATTCTAGGGCACAATTGCGGCCTCTGACAATCCGGTAGGTTTGGATGAGGTCACCGCGTAGTTGCCTGTAATTTAGAGGAAACAAATCAAGTTCAACCAGTCTGGCTTCGTAAGGCAGATTACTAAGATTCTTGACCATCTTCGTAGCCCTCGCCTGCACTCGTTCCAGCTGTAGATAATCCTTCTTAAACCACGGACGCCAGGCCTGGATGGCATATTCAAGTGAGATCGAACAAATACCCGTAGGTTTTTCGGAAGAGTTCCTTATCAATCTGCACAAACCCACGTCTGAGCGCAAATAAGACCTGTGTAGCGCGTTTTGCTGCCTTTAAACACTGTGAAGATGGTTTAAGTGAGGAGTGTATTAGAACACCGAGGTCCTTCTGTTCCTCAACAATTGAAAGGGGCTGCCCATTGAGAATGTATTGGAAGGAATCATCCTCCTCACTGGTCCTTCTGGTACGCAGTCTTAGGACCACACACTTCCCAACGTTAAAATTTAAGAGCCAACGAGCAGACCAGCTGCTAAGACGGTTGAGATCCTCTTGAAGTGCGTGCCTATCGAAATCAGATCTGATGACCCTCCACAATTTAACATCATCTGCAAACATGATGGCGCTGCAATCCAGATCGTCGACACAGTCGTTGATGTACACTAAGAAGAGTAACGGCCCTAATACCGAGCCTTGGGGGACACCACTTAGAACCGGAGTAGGTGTTGACTTCGAGGTATCGATGCACACAGTTTGCAATCTATCTGTTAGAAAGTCTGCGATCCATGTCAGCAACATTCCTCTTATGCCGATTTCAGATAATTTGTAGATGAGACGTTTGTGTGGGACACTGTCAAACGCCTTCTTGAAATCAGTGTATATGACGTCAACCCTACCATTTTTCGTCCAGTGCACGAGTCCACTGCTCTGTTGAGAGTAATAAACTAGAAAGACAGGAGCGATTCTGTCTGAAGCCATGCTGGAGATCTGAGAGTACTTGGTTTTCCTCAAGGAACTTCATGGTTGTCTTCTTGATTATTGATTCCATTATTTTTACAGCAAATGGAGGTTAGGCTGACAGGCCGATAATTGTTGACATTAGATCGAGCACCACTCTTGTATATGGGGTATATATTTGCTGCCTTCCATTCGGATGGCAGTTTCCCTGATTCAAATGACGAATTAAATATATGCGCTAGTGGTTTGGACAGTTCGCTGGCCAGTTCTTTCAAGAACTTGGCCGGTATATCGTCCGGACCAGATGACTTCGCTTCTTTCAGATTTCGCAGTTCTAGTTCCACGAGAGGTTCCTGGAAGATTATATATTCAAGCACTGGACCGGCGTCTATAACAGCACTGTGGACGTGGTCAAGCTGAAGTTCCGGTTCTCTAGTGAAAACCGAGGCAAAAAACCGACCTAAGTACTCGGCTTTGTCGCAATTTTCAACGACTTCAACACCATTCCCATCCATGAGTACTGCTACTGGGTCCTTGTTTTTTAGTCGGCTATTGATATAATGGAATAAAAGTTTTGGTTTATATTCAGCCTGTTGAATAATTCTTGATTCAAAGTTCTTCCTTGCCTGACGAATCATTTTTTTCACAGCATTTCTTTGATGACGAAATTCTTTGAGATGCTCTGCTGACCCTGTTTGCCTGAATACCTTCCATTTTTTATTCTTCTTCTTTAGCTGCCTGTTAAGTTCTCTTGTTAACCAGGCGGGGCGACTATTCTTTTTTTGCACCTTCACGGGACAAAAGCGTTCAATCAGATCGAGTGAGACTGTCTTAAATGATCGCCAGTCATCCTCTGGATTCCCTTTAAGCAAACAATCCCATCTCATAGACATCAGTTCTTTCCTCATCGCGTTAAAATCAGCCTTCCATATATTTTGCTTGCATTCCGTTCCATTCTGGCGCTGAGAATAAAGTGAGTAATCCCACATCAGCGTACTATGGTCACTCTTACCGAGGGGTGCAAAAGAATACACTTCATCAATGCTAGAGAAGTCCTTCGTAAATACAAGGTCCAGGCAATTTGCTCTCTGGTTCTCTCTAAATCTTGTTGGTATGTGAACCTTCTGTACCAGAGGTTGGTCGAGAGTGAGATCCATTAGCTTGTGGCCGAAGGAAGTTGGTGCACCATCAACTGTCAGATTAACCCAGTCTACTATAGGTGCATTGAAATCTCCAGCAATAAGCACCTCCTGGTGGCTTGCTACTTCCTTGAGCAAATGTAGGAGGGACTCATCAGCTGCACTTGGAATGTTCGGTGGTCTGTAGATCGTCAAAAATTGTAGGTTCTGTGAACAATCCTTTTTTATCTTTATCCAGAGAAATTCATATTCAGGGAAAATGGAGTGTGCTCGTTCGACTGCCGAGATTCCTGTCCTAACAAATACGGCCACTCCTCCTCCCTTTCTATTTTCTCTGTCTTTTCGAAAAAGTTGGTATCCATCAATCGAAACCTCGCTATCCGCGATTTCGGCTTTGAGCCACGTTTCTGTAACGGCAACGATATCGGGGGTTCGGTCTGATACTAATGCTTTGAGTTCATCTACTTTCGATAGGAGACTCTGAGCATTGGTATACAAACATCTCAATTTAGACTGGGTAACTCCTCCATATAGACTTCTGCGAATTTCGCGCGATTGAATACTAGAGTCTGTCATTGCTTTCCGAGATGAACTGGTGTCCATCCCGCCGACGCTGAGTTCTGATGAGTGGTCGTCATCCGAGTTCTGGAGCGCCTTCTTTTTATTATTCAAGCTCTGTACAGTTGGGTACATCGTATTTAGTGTCCTCCGTCTCGGCAAGAATCCACCTTGATTATGTACGGGGTTTGCCATAAGAAAGACCTCTTTATCACTTTTATTTCTCCGTCCTTTATTTGGAGCCATTTTCCCCTGCTCGGTCCTCCTCTTCAGTTCTGCTCTCAGCATCCTCATTTTGTACCTCTCCTTGGGTTCGTAATCCGGCTGAAAAACACATCCCTGTGTGCGCTACGGAGAGCCGTTCTCCGTTCTAGGAGGCGTGAAGCCTGAACATCATTTTCAAGAATTATTTTTAAGAGGCCTTGGTGATGATAGTTCATGGGAAACATCCGCTTTTTCCTAAACGGAATGCTTTGTGCACTGTTACGCATTCGCCATCTCGAAGAATCGAATATGAGTATTCTCGGAAAAGACTGAGGTCATGTTCTACCCTTTCCTTTGCAATCAGAGAAGTGGATTCGGGAACCCCTTTAATAACGAGATTGCGTTTTCGGTCGAAATGTATGTTTGGTGACTTTGAGTTCAGATTTGTTGATAGAGCATAAGTATCAGGAAAAAGGCTACTCTGGTCGACGATGTTATTTGCGTCAGTATGAGCAACTATTCCTAAAGTTAAGGACAAACCCCTTTTGGAAACTTTGCCAATTGGTCCTCCACTTGCTTCATTGGATCCTGCCTCATACGGGCTTCAGAAAACAGTCTCTCGCCAGAAAAGGTGTCAAAATCAGAAAGGAACGGAGAAACACTGGCAAAATCACGTCAAAGGCTACATCGTTCTTTGCTTCGCATTAATATTCGATAGCGAATTCGGTTCGGAAAAGCACTTCTTATTGTGCTCAGTAAACTATTTGCCTGATAAATTAAGCTGCTCTTTAAAACTTAATGCATCCTCGTAGAGATCTTGTTGTCATAGGAAACGCAAATGTTCACGACCCGACCACGCGAGAAAATTATTAACCACTTCGGCCAGGATTCGAAACGCCAACCTCTGGATTAGCGACTGATGCTCTTGACCGCTCGGCCACGCCCGGGAAGCCAGCAGACACAAAATAGTATATCCTCCAAAAATAATGACCTCTCCTAACTTTGTACACCGTTTTCGATTTCATTTGACAAAAACTTCCCAGAAATACTCAAGTCACTCTCAGCAAACCAAGAAGAACCACGAAGCAGCAATATTGAAGAAAGCAGTGCACTACTGATTATTACCAAAACTAAGCTAAACAGTGAAGGGCTGGCACACTGTGATGGATGCCGAGGACTCACAACCAGAGTTTTGAGATTAGAAGAAGACCTCGATCTCCTATCGGAAACAATAGCAGTCCTCATCAAACATAACAAAATTAACTCGCCAAAACACGATGCAAATGAGCTGAAAAACATCAGCAAGCTAGATCATAATCGTCGCAAGGAAATGGTAGAGGTCAATAGACACAACATTAAGTGAAACAAAAGAGAACAAGAACGAAGTCATTAGAACAATCCTCTGAGTCAGCTGTAATACAGATGACAAGAAAGAAAATAAGCGAGGAGGAAATTATGTCTTGCGTTTCCCCAGGTTCGGGAAATCTGGTGCACATAGAATCCGACTGCACAAAAGTAAATCAGCGATCGACGGTCTCTGAAAAGTCGAAAAACAGTAATCGTAAGGTATCTTTACTGCCACGGACGAGGGACAGCAGCATGCTCTTTGCATGTCCATCGAACTAAATGTAGCAGGGCATGGTAGCCAGCAAAGTAATGGTGGAAACGTGGCCTGCGACTTATCGACAGACCTGGATGCCACAAACCCAAATTCAGGTTTCCCGGGTGCTATTCAAGCAAGCGCAGTGTCAGGAGCACTCAAGCTGTTTGAAAGATCCATAGAGATGTCTGTAAATCAACCAGCAGGCTCACCGATGAAGACCAATTTGAACACGGTAATAAAAACTGTAACAAAGGTAATGATTCACAATTCCATCACTTAAAGAAAACAGGATGCAGAAATACGTTTTTTCCCTGACAGATCATTTTGTCTGATAGTTCAGGGCGTCTCACAGGCTACTAAGGAAACGCCAAAAGAAAGGGTAAAACAGGATCTGCTGAACTTCCAAAATTTATTGAATGATACGCAAGAAACTGGTGTGATAGTCGAAATCAAAAAGATCTTTCGATCGGGGCCTCTCATTAGAAATGAAACGTATGAGGTTCGACCAAGACAGTAAAAAGTAGTCTTGGGGAGCAAACAGCAGGTAGATCTTTTGCTCTCTCGAAAGTCCCGACTACGAAAGAATCATCGTGGAGTTTTTTTCAACCGGATTACTCTCCACCGATCTGATGAAAATGAGGACACTGATAGCAGAATTGAAAAGACGTCAATACGAGGGGGATCAAAACTTGAAAATTCCGGTGAAATTGACGGCAACCACGCCGGTCAGAAGCCCTACCAAATGCCTATAGATTTGAACCCAGACAGGAGACTTGATATATCTTGCGAAATATCCTGCAATAATCGCCACAAGGAAGAAAGAATCAAAATCTTCAGAATTCGAGGGAAGAAAACAAGATTTAAATGATGTACACAAATGTGCAGTCTTTTGAGCAAAATGGATGAAATCAAACTGGTCGGGGACCATTTACAACCTGACTCTAAATAAAACATGGTTAAATGAACAAATCGCAAACACAGAAATCAGGATAGGTGGATTTCAGCTTATCCGCATGAATAGAAACGGACGTAGTGGTGGTGGAATCGCAATGTTCAAACGAGAAGGCATTGACTTCATTCCGGATGGGCCCTCGCCAAATAGGATCTCGTCTTGCGAAATACTTTGTTGTAAACTGAAAGTCCCAAACCAACCAGACCTCCAAATAAATACAACAAAATAAAATAAAATATTGCCGTGGTTTATCGACCCCCTGGACAGCGAACGGACATGGACGAAGCACTCATCACAGAGGTAAAGCAAATCGGCCGTAGCAAACACTTATTAATGCTTGGAGATTTCAACGCTCCCGATATCGATTGGGTGTCAATGTACTGCTCCCGATCGGAAAAATTCATTCGAACAGAAATTACTTCAGTTGGTAAATGACGAGTTTCTTACCCAACATGTCACAATAGAGACGCGGTTCCGAAATGGGCAGCAGTCAATCTGTTTGGATCTAATCATAAGTAGAGACGAAAATTGCATCCTTGCATTAAGTTCTTACGTGCCACATGAACGAAAAGATAATTGTGTTCTTGCTTGGGATTACAGTCATTTTTTTCTGTACCCAAACGTCATGCAGTTAGGGAGAGAAATGTATGGAAAGGGGAGTATCCCAAAAATGAAAAGAATTACTGAATGGGATAGACTAGAGCCCTGCACATGTACCTGACCGAAATACTGCCTGATTCTTCATTAGTAAATTGATTCAGCGGTTGGTAGAGAAATTCTGCCCACTTAAAGGGCGATCGTGCGTCTCCCGACCCGAGTGGGTGACATCGGAAAGAAAAAAGGAATCTCAAGAGGAAAAGAAGACTGTGGAGAACATTTGCCAGATATCAACAACCCGAACATTTTGCCGCTTTTGAGAAACAGCGAAATCAGTGTCGGAATCTTCTGAGCAAAGAAAGAGCAGCCTTTGAGTCAGAAATAGTCAGATACATACCAAGAAATTCGAAAAGATTTTTGCTTACGTTCATAAGGCAAAAGGATATCAAGACTGCATTCCTTGTCTAAAAGACTATCAAGGAAACAGATGAACTGATAACTCTGATAAGACCAGCCTTTTATTCAATTTCTTTATGTCCGTGTATATAGAGGAACCACCTTTTGACGAGAAAGAATACTACAGTACTGCCACATCTACAAACAAAATAAGCACGGTGTCGTTCCTAATGGACACAGTACGAAAAACCCTGAAACAGCTAAAGCCCACTAAATCACCTGGCCCAGCTGGTATATCCGCAAAATTTCTCAATGAACTCACAGACCAGCTGGCCTCTCCACTCTCCCAGATATTTGAAAGTTCGATGGAGGCGGGGCCTCTTCCTACTGAGTGGAAGATAGCCAACATAACCGCCATCTATAAATGAGGAGAGAGGACATCACCAAACAGTTTTCGACCAGTCAGCCTCACAAGTATCTGTTGCAAAATTATGGAGAAGATTATCAAACGGAACTGATAAGGCATCTTGAAGAGAATAACTTGCTAAGTTCATATCAAAATGGATTTCGAAAGTGGTCGATCCTGCCTCACAAACCTGCTCTCATCCATGGAAAGTTGGACAAAATCATTAGAAATAGGTTTGTCAGTTCATGCGGTCTACATTGACTTTAGCAAAGCCTTTGACAGGGTTCCACACAAACGTCTGATCTTTAAGCTGCGTCAAATGGGTGTGACTGGCAACCTACTCAAATGGTTGGCCGACTTTCTCACAGGCAGACGCAAGCGTGTTTTTTTTTGGAGACACCACGTCTCACTGGGAAACCGTTCACAGTGGAGTTCCACAGGGCAGCGTTCAGGGTCCCATTTTGTTTCTGATATACGTGAGCGACTGCCTTGATTGACTGACATGCGAGAGGGGAATGTTCGCTGACGATCTGAAGCTAAGGAACTCGATTGAAAAACCGGAGAATGCGCAGAAATTACAACAAAACTTACCTCGCTTGGAAACATAGAGTGATGAGAGGCTGCTAAACCTTAATCTTAACAAATGCCAAATAATCCGACCGCGGTCTAGTTCCAGAAGGATGATTAGGTCCTAAGACTCCGTTCCAGAAGGACCAGTGGGGAGGATGCTTCCTACCAATACCTTCTCAATGGGCAGCCCCTTTTGATTGTCGAGGAAAAGAAGGACCTTGGTGTTTTAATAAACTCCTCACTCAAACCATCTTCACAGTGTGTACAGGCAGCTAAACGCACGCCACAGGTCTTATTTGTGCTCAGACGTGGATTTGTGCAGATTGATAAGGAACTCTTCCAAAAACCCTACGGGGATTTGTTCAATCTTACTTGGAATATGCCGGCCAGGTCTGGTGTCCGCAGTTTAATAAGGATTATCTATAACTGCAATGAGTGCAGGCGAGGGCTACGAAGATGGTCAAGAATCTTAGTCATCTGCCTTACGAAGACAGGCTGGCTGAACTTGATTTGTTTCCACTCAATTTAGGCAACTACGTGGGGACATTTTCCATACCTTCCTGATTGTTAGAGGCCGCGAGTGTGCCCTAGAATTCGCTGACTTCTTCAAATTGGCTGGGATGGAACGTCTGCGGGGTCATCATTTTAAACTGCAGAGGAAGTTGGTCCCCACGGACGTCCGTCGGAACGCCTTTTCGCAGAGGGTCGTTGGAGCATGGAACGGACTCCCTGACGAGGTGGTCCTTTCAGAAACTGTTGACACATTTAATACAAACAAGATACTCATTTGCTGAGAAACTATTGTTCATATAATGAAGATTGTGTCATTAGCGGCAGCCTGCGCCTGGCCCACACATATCGATGACCTTACATTTTCATTTGTCAGATTTATTACTGTAAACGTTTATTCTATTGAAATTTTGAATGGGAATTGGGATCTTAATGGCGAAAGCCTACTTCCCTCAATAAAATGACTATAAGTTACTTTGTTTATGACTGAAACTGTGCCACGTGGTTTAAGTTTTGAGCAAAAAAGAAGCCTAATTTCAATGGAGTCTTTACACTGAAACCAGCAGTTCACAGACAGTTATTGAATCAAATTATTTAATCAATTAATTGAATCCTCCATCCAGTTGCCTTCAATACCCTCATTGGTCGACCAGAACAATTCTTTAAATTGAGCACCTTGCCGGAAATCTTCGCTTGACCTACACATACTACCAGCCCAATCCAGCCCCTAACGACTCGTCAGGGTTTCTGAAGAGCATCTAAAAAAGGCTAAGCCGTCCATTATCTATATTCTGCATAACTGCTTGTGAAGATGGATATAAATTTTTCTCGTTATATAAAATACTGCCAGCATTTTTCACTAGCAGGCGTAGGTAAGAAAGTTCCATGGCCTCGCATTGATTTGAAAAAAATATGGAGTAGATCATTTATATGAATAAATAAATGGTATATTTAAGGCCCAGAGAGCCCCGTCATTACTGCCTCTGTATAACCGCTTGTTGTGTTACTTATACCTAGTCACTCGTTAATATGTAAACCACCACATAAAAATTCCAAAAGTCATACCATAAACCAGGATTGAGCCCCTGACCACCAGTGTTTTGGCCATGCTCGCTTACGACTCGGCCACCTTATCACGGTGGCGGACACTCAAAAATTAATATTAAAGCTATTGACAGCAATGCGATTTTTGGTGGCCGTCAGAAGCTGTCCATGAAGATACAACCACTCGCGGACGAGATAAGACAAATAAAAACTGCCTTCAGAACAGTTTCCAAGAATTCTGGGCAGCGACACGGTAGAATCTGTTTTCCTGTTCGACGGAGGGAGCGGCATCTGAACCTGATCCCAGGTGTTACCTTGAGGGATACGGCACCGTCTCTGCAGCCTGCACCCGTTGACTTCTTCGGCAGACAGTGAGCAACCGTACACGGATGCTTTCTTGCCTGGGGCAGAATCCCGGTTCCTAGCAAAGACAGAGAGGCTGCAATTGTGTTAGCCCTTCCCCGATCTGAATTGCTATCATCCTTACAGGCGGCAGTTTTTTTCTCCTGAATAACATAAAGATAGGAAAAACATTTACAATGATATATATTCAGGAGTTTTTTTTCACTGCCAGCCTCTACCCACTGAATATTTCATTAGACAATGCCTGTAAACCGGCATTAAATACAACTATTATTATTATTATTATTATAACTTTTATTATAATACACTATGTGTCACACAAGTGTCCTCTGAGGGACTGAGTGTAAGCCAAACTATTGATACTGGAACAAAGGGCACCCCAAAAACTTCGGCAGCTGCTTTGACTACCGAACAACAAGTAGCAATGGCGCAGGACAAAACAGTTTGCCTAAAAGCAAAAAAACTTTAACAACACAAATTTGACATCAAGAAGGAAAGGTTAATGGACAACTCACTTCGAACGATGCCTCAAAAACTCAAAACATGGGGCTTCAACGATGGCCTCATTCACCACAGGAAATATTCTGATAAACGCACCAAGCACAAGCACTGATATTGATTCCCACAACCAGAACTACCACCTGCAATTCAAAAGCGTTAGAGCCGTGGATTTAACCAAAATTAAAATAAATAAATAAATAAATTGTATATTTAAGGCCCAGAGAGCCCCGTCATTTCAAACTTAGTATCGCGGTACAAATAAATACAAAGTGGATAATTACTGCACTATGTGAGCAGCCGTATTAACAGCAGAAATGAACAATATAGTAGGCATATGCGATTCAGAACGATTTGCCTTTTTAAAACAATATTCAACAATATTTAACATAAACGGTGAACTAGAAAAGAAGCAGTAAAAAAACTACTACGGTTAAATCGGAGGCGGAGTTCAGCAAGCCGCCAATTTAAAAAAATTAGGAGAAAAAACTGCTTCACTAAATAATTAATAGCTAGATGCAATGGGATAGTGCTGTGATGTTGCTGACAACGTATGAGGGTTCGGAACGCTCCTTGTCGTGTGAGAGATAATATAACAGTCAGAGCTACTGTTTGTTACCACCAGTGGAGGTGAGAGAGACGAACTCATCGTGGACACCGGGGTCAAAACGAAAAGGGGACAGTAGAGGTCATGAGATCATCATCGAGATGCGACCTTGCCGACTGCAAAGTCCACCAATCAAAGAGGCAAACCATCAGAACTCGCCTTGACCCTCAACTAAACCTGGAGACCATCGTCGGGTTTGCAAAAGCGAGGAAAGTACCAAGGTTGTCAAGACATGGCGATGCTAGTTTAAAAGGAGGGGGCAAAAAATGAATGCAAAGATTGACTCTGCAGAGGATGATGGACCGAATGGACGAATGATAAAACCGAAACAAAGCCAATATATAGCCAAGCAACATCCACTCCGGCATCACAAGCTCGCAGCATGAAAGCTGCCCACCAGATAGTGGACAACAGTGCCATAGGCACTGAAAACACCACCGACAGGGGAAAAGCTTCATAAACACCATGGCCATGTGGAATAAACTTCCCCATAATATAAAATCCAGCGGAGTTATTCTTTGTTTAAGATAACTTTTACTAGTTTTTTGCATTCAGAACAGTTTCCAAGAATTCTGGGCACCGACACGGTAGAATCTGTTTTCCTGTTCGACGGAGTGCGCGGCATCTAAACCCGATCCCAGGTGTTACCTTGAGGGATACGGCACCGTCTCTGCAGCCTGCACCCGTTGACTTCTTCGGCAGACAGTGAGCAACCGTACACGGATGCTTTCTTGTCTGGGGCAGAATCCCGGTTCCTAGCAAAGACTGAGAGACTGCAATTTGTGTTAACCCTTCCCCGATCTGAATTGCTATCATCCTTACAGGCGGCAGTTTTTTCTCCTGAATAACATAAAGATAAGAAAAACATTTATAATGATATAAATAAATAAATTGTATATTAAAGGCACAGAGAGCCCCGTCATTTCAAACTTAGTATCGCGGTATAAATAAATACAAAGTGGATAATTACTGCACTATGTGAGCAGCCATATTAACAGCAGAAATGAGCAATATAGTAGGCATATCCGATTCAGAACGATTTGCCATTTTTAAAACAATATTCAACAATATTTAACATAAACGGTGAACTAGAAAAGAAGCAGTAAAAAACTACTACGGTTAAATCGGAGGCGGAGTTCAGCAAGCCGCCAATTTAAAAAAAATTAGGAGAAAAAACTGCTTCACTAAAAAAAATTAATAGCTAGATGCAATGGGATAGTGCTGTGATGTTGCTGACAACGTATGAGGGTGCGGAACGCTCCTTGTCGTGTGAGAGATAATATAACAGTCAGAGCTACTGTTTGTTACCACCAGTGGAGGTGAGAGAGACGAACTCATCGTGAACACCAGGGTCAAAACGAAGAGGGGACAGTAGAGGTCATGAGATCATCATCGAGATGCAACCTTACCGACTGCATAGCCCACCAATCAAAGAGACGAAAACATCAGAACCAGCCATGATCATCAACAGATCCCGGCGACCATCGTCGGGGTTGCAAAAGCGGAGGAAAGTACCAAGGTTGTCAACTCTTGGCGATGCTAGTTTAAAAGGAGGGGGCAAAATGTGAATGCAAAGGTTGACACTGCAGAGGATGATTGACATATAATAAGAGACCAATATAATATCAAGGGAGCTGCCTCAAATACTAGGAGGACCCTTTTCGAAATCCATTATTGGCTAGTTTTGGGAAGGAAACAGACAATAAGGACTTTATATTTTCTGAAGTTAAATGTTTGCGTAATTTGGTTTTGAAAATAGCTTATGTAGATGACAACCTAATTTCCAGTGGAAGAGTAAAAACCCTCTGAACTTTTTAAATCTAACTGCGGTAAGAGGCATTCATCAGCCCAAAGAGGGGACAGCAGTATTCTAGAATAGGAAGAACAAACATGCGGTACAGGTCTAACTTTATTTCCGGAAGGAAGAAATTATGCGATATAAAACCACATATCTGTGCAGCCTTCGCAGAAATTCGATCTGCATGAGGCGATAATGCTATCTTGTTCGTGTAACTTAGACCTAAGTGTTTTATGGTTGATCGTTCTAAAAGTGTACTATTTTGAAATACGAGGGGTCCAGGAAGCTTAGCGGGGCCAAAACACATAAAACTACACTTGGATGAAGAAAATGCCATCTGCCAAATACAGCTCCAACGTGAGAGCATAAGTAGATCAGTGTTGATTTTATCCACGCAACTATTGGCAGTTTCTTTAGAAAATGAATAAATGCACTTGAGATTATCAGCGTAAACGAAATTTTGTGAAATTGTGAGTAAAGCTGAAATTTCGTTTATGTATATAATAAATAGAAGGGGACCTAGAACCGTGCCTTGAAAAACGCCACTCGTGATCGGTTGAGGCGTCGAATAACTATTACCTACTAAGACCTTCTGGCTGCGGTTAGACAAGTAGGAACCAATGAAGTCAAGGAGAGGAGGCCGGATGCCGAGGGCTTCCAGTTTCACCAGAAGACGTCTGTGCGGTACCTTTTCAAAGGCTTTGCTCAGGTCAAAGTAGATCACAACCACTGACTGCTGCTCATTACAAAGGGAAGTGACGAGGTTAATAAAAGCTAAATGACACACTTCGCATGACCTCCCAGGTAGAAAACCATATTGCGAGTCGCTTAAGAGCTTATTTTCTAAGCAAAAGTCGAGAATTTGATTAAAAATAATTTTTTTCAAGAAGTTTTGCTTTGCCACAGTAAAATCTCTGTCGCACAAAAATATACTTAAACCGTCCTGAAATAAACTGAGCTAAACTATCAGCTCCCACCAGACATGATGAACTGCTATCATAAATTGTGTTCCATAAGTGGACACAAATAATCAATAAACCGACCCGAGGGAACAACATACTAGAAATTATTCTCACAAATGATATCTGGCCCCTACATACGCAGTACGACAGCATAACCTTTGAAAGTGATCATAAGTCCATAAAAACAATGCTCCCTCTTAACATAAAAGAAACTTAAGATTCTAGTTGCATTAACATAAATCCAAAAAACTCGACATTGACTATATACACAGCTATTTAAGGTCACTAGACTGGAGTTCATATCTTCTAACGACATCCGCGACGGAAGTTTCATACAGCTAGATCAAACATAATCAGCACTATGTTTTAAAATACAAATATGAAACCATAGGACTGCATTGAAAGTTTCTTACCGTTAAACTCTTCCTGCTCCTAATCTTTTTTCACTTTTTTTAGCAATCAGTCAACTAAGTCTAATTAGTCGGCAGACCCCATATCGGAATCGACTGCGCTCACATCTGATTGGAAATACCTATCCCTTCGAATCGACCGCAGACATTTCTACCTCTGTCGAATGAATTCTCTCAAACATCAATAACAGACTAGTCTTGACTCTAACCATTCTTACCCTGATACATTCATCCCCATTCTGTACAGCTATTTCTAAACCTCGGAAAACAGGTTTTTTACTTAAAACAAACTCTTCATTTCGAACACTGCTATTGAAGCAAACAAACAAACCAAAGCAAAAGTGGTAAATGAGAAGAGGAGTTTGTTTAAGGTTTTTTCTTGTGTTCTTAGGATTTGTCTGCACCCAGGCAGTGCCAAATCAATAAACCTATTTATTTATCTTGTGAAATATCCAGCAATAATCGCCATGTGCAAGAAAGAACCAACAATCTCCAGAAATCGAGGGAACAAAACAAGAGGTCAATGGTGTGCACAAATGTGCAGAGCCTTTTGAACAAAATAGATGAAATCAAATTGCTCGTGTACCATTTACAACATGGCTCAATGAGCAAATAACAGACACAGAAGTCAGGATATATGGATTTCAGCTTACCGTCGTGATTAGGAATTGACATAGGGGTGGTGGAATTGCAATCTTCATACGAGAAGGCATTGAATTCAGTCCAGATAGTATCTTGCCAAATAGGAACTCGTTATGCGAAATACTTATTGTTAACTAAAAGTCCAAAACGTACCAGACCTCCATATTGCTGTGGTATACCCCAGGACAGCGAATGGACACGGACTAAGCACTCATCACAGAGGTAAAGCAAATCTGCCGTAGCAAACACTTATTTATACTTGGAGAGTTCAACGCTCCCGATATTGATTGGGTATCAATGTACTGCTCGCGATCGGAAAATTCATTCGAGCAGAAATTACTTCAGTTGGTAAATGACGAGTTTCTTACCCAACATGTCACAATGGAGACGTGGTTCCGAAATGGGCAGTAGTCAAGCTGTTTGGATCTACTCATTAGTAGAGACGACAATCGCATCCTTGCATTAAGTTGTTACGCGTCCCTTGAACGAAGTGATCATTGTGTTCTTGCTTGGGAGTAAAGTCCTTTTTCTGTTCCCAAACGTCGAGCAGTTAGGATGAAAAATGTATGTAAAGGAGATTATCCCAAAATGAAAGAATTACTGAATGGCATTTTCTGGAGCCCAGCACATGAACCTGACCCAAACGCGGCCTGGTTCTTCATAAGTAACTTGATTCAGCAGTTGCTAGCGAAATTTCGTCCACTTAAAACACGATCGTCCGTCTCCCGACCCGAGTGGGTGACATCGGAAATAAAAAGGAATCTCAAGAAGAAAAGGAGACGGTGGAGAAAATATGCCAGATATCAACAACCCGAACAATTTTCCGCTTCTAAGAAACATAAAAATCGGTGTCGGAACCTTCTGAGACAATAAATATCAGCCTTTAAGTCAGAAAAAGTCAACAACATACCAAGCAATTTGAAAAGGTTTTTTGCTTACGTAAATAAGGCAAACGAAAATTGGGACTCCATTCCTTGTCTAAAAGACTATCAGGGAAACAGGTTAAATGATAACGCTGATAAGTCCAGCCTCTTATCCAATTTCTTTATGTCCGTGTATACAGAGAAAACACCTTTTGAAAAGGAAGAATACTACAGTACTGCCACATCTAGAAACAAAATAAGCACGGTGTCGTTCCCAATGGACACAGTAAGAAAAACTCTGAAACAGCTACAGCTCACTAAATCACCTGGCCCAGATGGTATTTCCGCAAAAATTCTCAATGAACTCACAGACCAGCTGGCCTCTCCGCTCTCCAAGATATTTGAAAGTTCGATGAAGGCGGGGCCTCTGCCTACCGAGTGGAAGATAGCCAACATAACCCCCATCTAGTTACGGGTAGCATCAGCACTAATCTGGCTTTACCGCCCATCGCCACATCACTGGTAGACGATGCACCAACATACGATGTTGAAGAGGTTGGCGAGTTCGTTAAGCCAAAGAAGAAAAGGTCTAAGAAGAACAAGTCTTGCAGAGATTTGGCTCTAGCCTGCCCAACACCCAGTTCATGTGGACCTACCGGGCCAAGTGAATTGGTTACCAGTACTCACTCAGCTGAAAGATCTGAGTTACAAACGGGCCCTCGTTTGAGTTGAAAACATAATTTAGTCATTAAAAGGGGTCCCGGAGTCAGCTTCAAGTATTCCAAAGGAGCGAGTCAAACATGACTTGGATCTCCTTCAATTGTATGCAAAAACGATGCTAACGGACGGCGAGTCCATCCACATTCTCAAGGCATATAGAATAGGGAAAGCTCTGTCCGCACCCGAATCAAATTCTCGACCAAGACCTCTTAAAATCATCTTGGAAAACGAAGCACAGGCACAGCTCCTGCTACAGAGAAAAACAACCCTACGGGGCCTGCATTCTGAAGTTTTTTTTCAACCGGAATACGGACTGAAGGAGAGACTAAAAATGAGACAGTTAATAATAGAACTGGAAACACGAAGGACCAATGGCGAGGCACATCTCCAAATAAGAAACGGACAAATTGTTCAAGTGAAAAGAACATTTCTTTGGCCAAAGGCATTCACTCTGACAGCCTAACTGTCCCTTCTCAGAAACAAAAAACGTGCGCGCTTAAATTATTCGTATTAAAATGCCAGATCTCTGCTTAATAAGATGCCATTGCTCCAGACTCTGGCTTTCATCCACTGCCCCCGACATTGTAATAGTTACAGAGACTTGGGCAACACCCTGTGTATCCAACTCTGAACTCAATATTCAAGGGTTCGACTATATTCGTAACGATCGACACGAGGGCCGTGGCGGAGGAAGCTGCATCTATATTAAGCAGCCACTTACCTTTCTGCAGTTGGATAATCGACAATTTACCGCGGTAGAAGAGAGTTGTTGGCTTCGAGTAGTTCTTAAAGATAACTACTCTTTACTCGTCGGTTGTGTCTATCGCCCCCCAAACGCAAGTGGGGATTACGATCTCCGTCTCTCACAGGCATTTCATGCCGCAGTTGACCTAAATATGAAGTACTGCTTGATTGCAGGTGACTTCAATCTCCCTGAAGTTCATTGGTTTCCACCTTCCGGTCCTGCAAAGTTCGAAAAACTTGCTTGAGGCCATAGATACTGGCATGTGGGATCAGGTAGTTGATTTTTCCCACCCGAGGATCAAACATACTTGATCTTATCTTCTGCAGAGGTTGTCAGCCACTGTCAGTTTCACCTTTAGACCCACTTGGGAGTTCAGACCATGCTTTAGTTGTTTCTTCACTAGAAATCGAGGCTGATGAAACGTTTTCAAAAAAATATAGCTTTTTTTCCACGATTTCCGATCAGCAAATATGGGGAATTACTAACACATCTTAATTCCCACGATTGGACTAACTTCTTTCTATGTTTGGATGTGAATGTTTGTACTGATACATTCTACCAAGTTCTAGGTCCACTCATTTCTCGTTTTGTTCCTCGTAAGAAAATAATTAATGTCAAGGATGAAGTCTACCTCCCTTTACCTTTCCGCCGTAGATTGCGTAGACTCTCGCGTCGTTTTCATCGACTAAATGACACTTCCGTCCTGCCATTGATCCAGCAAATCTTTGAACAGGCTAAGAGGCTCTCCGAAGAAAAAGCGACTAGCTGAAGAGGTTAACTTTGCCGAAAAACCCTTCGTACAATGTTGCAAAAACTCTTTTCGCGGACTGTAAAATCGCAGAGAAAAACTCAGTACCCTGTACTTCGAGATGCTTTTGAAACCCTATAGCTGACGCTAAGTTGAAGGCTGATAGCTTCAATGCTTTCTTGTCTAGAACTTTCAGTGAACATTCGGTCGCCCTTTTTCCAAACGTCCGGGTTTGGACCGGTAACGTCCTCAAAACATAACTTTTACCCTCTGGGACGTAACCGTAGCCATTCGGCGTTCTCGCCAATCTTACAGTCCTGGACCAGATGGCGTCCCGGTCAGCGTTCTAAAGGCGGATGCAAATGATATATTTCCGTCACTTCTGTATAAGATATTCAATCTTGCTCTTGAAAGTGAAACCTTCCCTATTTTATGGAAGGAATCGCACATTTTGCCTATACCCAAACACGGCAGAACTACGTCATTTGACGACTTTAGGCCAATAAATACACTGCCAGCAGCCTCGAAGATATTAGAGACCTTGAGTAAAGACAAGTTGATGCGTCACCTAACAGAGAATAACCTACTTAATGCGGCTCAGCATGGGTTTCTCGAAAACAGATCTTGTGACACCTGCCAGCTCTCTTACTTTGATCATGTGCTACAATCTAGAGATAGTGGTTTTGCAATTTACACCGTTTATTTCGACTTCACGAAGGCTTTTGATCGTGTTGACCACGATCTCCTCCTGCTGAAACTTACCTCCTTCGGCATAGGTAAAAAGCTTCTGAACTTAATATCCTCCTATTTGAATGATCGCGCACAACGGGTAAAAATTTCCGATGTTATCTCCAACCCCACGCACGTGAGGAGTGGCGTTATTCAGGGCAGTGTACTCGGCCCGCTTCTATTTTGCCTTTTTGTGAACGATGTTCCTGATTGTTTTCAGTATGGTAGGCCCTTTATGTACGCTGATGATTTAAAAAGTTGCCTATCGTTATAAACCGGTCGATCGCCACATTGTGCTTGAGAGCTCTTAAAAAGGATCTTCAAGCCTTCGCTCAGTGGTGTCGCACATGGCGCCTTTCGCTCTCTTGGCACAAATGCTCCGTTATGGTTAGTTGTGACAACCATCAGCCTCATCTAAGCATAGACGGTCATGACTTAAATGTGCCCGGGATTATAACGGATCTGGGCATATCATATTCTAGTAGTCTTAATCTGTCAGAGCACTGCGCCCTGATTGTCTCTATAACACGCCAAACCACTGGGTTTATTCTCAGAAATTTTAAAACCCTCAATATTAGGACCAGCCTTTATAAAATGTATGTCAGACCTAGTCTGGAATACTGCTCGTTTCTATTTAGCCTTCTGCACGCGAGTGAACGGAGGAAGATAGAATCAGTCCAGCACTTCTTTACTAAAAGAGTTATTACTTCAGAGCACAGAAACCTGTCCTACCAACAACGCTGTGAGCTTACAAGCCTCGACCCGTTGTGGCTTCGTAGATTACAGAAGGGACTATTTTTTACTGTTCAAGCTTTTAAACGGTTTTACCTTTAACCCCCTTACATCCCTGAGGCAGCTCGACCACTGTCGGCGCACCAATCATAGAGATGTATTCTTATTTCTTCCTTTGGCACGCACCGTTAAATACCGTCAGTTTTTTTCGGTAAACGCTATAGCAATCTGGAATAAACTACCCAGAAGTATTAAAATTCAGCAAAACTATCCTTTGTTTACGAGAGCTGTCACTAGTTTTCTACATTCAGGACACCTTCCGCGAATTTTGGGTGCTGATTCTCTGGAAGCTCTTTTCCGTTCTGATGGCGTCCACGGACTCTGAATCCTATGCCGGACTTCATGCTGAAGGCAATATTGCTGGCTCTGCAGTCCGTAATCGGGTTATTCCTCAGTCTACAGCTAGCAGCCGCTCGCCGGCATACTTGCTGCTAGTACAGAAGACCAGATCCACAACACCGAAAGGAGAAGTACTACACTGTGCACCTGTGTCAACACTTCCCTGTTCTAAACTTTAATCTGTTCAACAAGCTGCAGTTTTTTCTCCTGAAAATACCTTAGAGAACGATCAGGAGTTTTTTTCACTGTCAGCTGGACCCCTTACTGTATATATCCCTTTTGACCTTGCCTGTAAACTGGCAATAAATAAAATAATAATAATAATAATAAAGGAGGAGAGAGGACATCACCAAACAGTTCCAGATCAGTCAGCCTCACAAGTATCTGTTGCAAAATGATGGAGAAGATAATCAAAACGGATCTGATGAGGCATACTGAAGAGAATAACTTGCTAAGTTCATATCAACATAGATTTCGAAGTGGTCGATCCTGCCTCACAAACCTGCTCACATCCATAGAAAGTTGGACAAAATCATTAGAAATGGGATTGTCAGTCGATGTGGTCTACATTGACCTAAGCAAAGCCTTATGAAAATGATCAACACAGACTTATGATTTTTAAGCATCGTTAAATGGGTGTAACTGGCATCTTACTCAAATATTTGTTCACCTTTCTCACTGGCAGGCACTAACATGTTTATATTGGAGACTCCAAGTCTCCCTGGGAAACCGTTAACAGTGGAGTTCCGCAGGTGAGCGTTCTGGGCCCCATTTTGTTTCTGATTTACGTGAACGACTGTATTGCTTGTCTAACATGCAAGAAGGTAATGTTTGCTGATGATCTGAAGTTATGGAACTCGATTGAAAACCGGAGGATGCGCGGAACTTACAAAAAACTTATATCGCTTGCAAACATTGTGCGATGAGTGGCTGATGAACCTTAAATTCAACAAATGCCATATCATCGGACTGTGGTCTATTTACAGAAGGATGATAAGGTTTGAATATCAGAACTTCGTCAGTGGTCATCAACTCCAGGAGGAAAATTATTATTTATTAATTTATTTATTGCCAGTTTACAGGCAAGGTCAAAAGGAATAGACGGTATGGGGTCGAACTGACCGTTCAAAACTCCTGATCGTTCTTTAAAGTGTTTTCAGGAGAAAAAACTGCAGCTTATTGAACGGATGAAAGTTCAGGAGAGGGAAGTATTGACACAGATGCACAGTGTAGTACTTCTCCTTTCAGTGTTGGGGATCCTGTATTCTCGACTAACAGCAGGTAGGCCGGCGAACGGTTGTTCGCTGTCGACTGAGGAATAACCCGATTTCGGACTGCAGAGCCAGCAATATTGCCTTCATCACAAGTGCAGCACAGGATTCAGAGTCCGCGGACGCCATCAGAACGGAAGAGAGCTTCCAGAGAATCAGCACGCAAAATTTTTCGAAGGTTTCCTGAATGTAGAAAACAAGTGACAGCTCTCGTAAACAACTCTTGCAAAGGACTTGGGTAACAACCACTCTCAAACCATCGTCGCACTGTGCTGAGATAGCAAATAAAGCTATGCGTATCTTCGGAGTAATCAGGAGATCCTTCGTTACTTTTGACGGAGAGGTTTTGGGCGTGTTTTCGGAACATTTATCTGGCCGTTGTTGGAATATTGCGCTTAGGCGTGACGCCCCTTGATGAAACACGACTACGTTCTATTGGAAAAAGTTCAACGGTGGGCGATAAAAATAGTCCGTTTATTGGGATGCCTACCCTATGAGGGCCGACTATTAAGACTTAAAATGTTTCCTCTCTCTTACAGGCAATAAAGAGGGGATATGATCTTCGTCTTCAAACTGGTCAGAGGAATTGATTGTGCTCTTCAGGTGGCCTACTTATTTAAATTGGCAAACATGACAAGTCTCCGAGGTCACCAGTACAAACTGAAGAGAAACCACGCCAAACTTGAAGTGCGGGCCAACTTCATTTCCCAACGGGTGATTGAAGAATGGCACAAACTGCCAACTTCGGTTGTTCAGACTGAAACCGTTGAAATATTTATAAGAAGACTTGATGAATTTTTACTTGATGAACAAATATTTAGTCGACAACAATGACAAATTTAGTCGACAACAATTACTATCGCCATGTAACATTTGTATATTTTGCTAGCGTATATCTCTTAATAGGGTTTTCAAAGGCTCTGTCTATCTCTCTTATGTTTACTGAATTATACTGCATTTCAACATAAATTTAGGAAAAAACTAATCATTATATTGCTACATGAGTTTTTTTCACTTCTAACCTGATTCCCACTGCAAATTTAGTCTGATATTGACTGTAAACAGGCATTAAATACAATTATTTAGTAAGCCTATAACGTTCCCTAGTGCAATTTCTTTTAAAAAAGATACTTGAAGTTCTGTGATCATCCACTTCGAACGGTCGATTGTTTAACTTTATTTGAATTTATTTGGTAAGGATAATAATCAATGCCTTCGAAAAACCTGTGTTTACATGCTAGCGCATTTGATGCAGAAAGCAAAGTTGTCACTACTAAACTAGTCCTCGTATGATTTCAGAAACATTGTTTTTTTACTACACTGCTTGAAGTCCATGGGGTATCTAGCTCACGTTCAAATGGTCAAGGGAAAATAGACGAGACGTGTTGTTAGAAAACTTTCGCAGTATCGAACTTCAATATCTCCCCTCGTAATGTACCATAGAAATCTCTTTCCCATTGTTTATCCAAGTGTTCGCTTTTCAGATATGCTAGTTTCCTTACCAAATGTTTACTTCTTACATATCAGACCGATTTGATTGAGAAAAAATGAGTACTCTATGTGCAGCATAAGGTGTTTACTTGAGCACATCAGTGGTAGGTCCTTTAGATCAAAGGTGTTCTCCTCATTTGGGAGCAAACGTAAGGTCAAAGCAGTTTGAGGTTTGTCCTGCTCTAGGCCGGCTTCTAAATAGTTAAATAAAAAATTGTATTTAACGCTAGTTTAAGGCAGTATCAGACGAAATATCCAGTGGGAATCAGGCTAGCAGTGAAAAAACTTTCAGAGTAATATAATTAGTTTTTCCTAAATTTATGTTATTCAGGGAAAAAATACTGCCCCTGCGATGATAGCAGTAAAGAACAGGGAAATGCTAGCACAAGGGCGTTGTGATAACAGTCCCTCTCCCTATCTAAGGCACCGGGATTCTGCACACGGCTAAGGTGTATCCGCGGGCGGTTGTTCGCTCTCTGTCTGTAGGTTGCGGGCTGCAGTGACGGTGCACTCGCCCTAAAGGTAAAACCTCGGATAGGCCTCAGATGCCGCGCACTCCGTTGAGCCAAAAGAAAAATTCGAATGTGTCAGCACCTACAAATCCTGGAAGCTGGACTGCAGTTAAGCAGTGATAGCTCTCTTAAACAAGAAATACTTTTGCAGGATTTTATTTGTTTTTATTTTATTTTATTTATTTATTGCCAGTTTACAGGCAAGGTCAAAAATAATATATACAGAAGAGGGTCAAGCTGACAGTGAAAAAAACTCCTGATCGTTGTTTCAGGTGTTTTCAGGAGAAAAAACTGCAGCTTATTGAGTAATTGAAGTTCTTGACAGGGACGCGTTAACACAGGTGCCCGGTGAAGAACCTCTCCATTCAGTGTTACGGATCCGGTATTCTGCACCAGCAGGTATGTCGGCGAGCGGTTGTTCGCTGTCAACTGAGAAATAAGCCGATTGAGGTCTGCAGAGCCAGCCATATTGCCCTCAGCATGAAGTCCGGCACAGGATTCAGAGTCCGTGAAGGCCATCAAAACCGAAGAGAGCTTCCACAGAGTCAGCACCCAAAAAGATTTTGGAAGGTGTCCTGAATGTAGAAAACTAGTGACAGTTCGCGTAAACAAGGGATAGCTTTGCTAAATTTTGATACTTCTAGGTAGCTTAATCCAGATTGCTACAGCGTTTACCGAAAAAAACTGTCGGTATCTAACTGTGCGTGCCAAAGGAAGAAATAAAAATACATCTCGATGACTGGTGCGCCGATAGTGGTCGAGGTGCCACAGTGATGTAAGGGGGTTAAATGTACGACTGTTTAGAAGTTTAAACAGTAAAAATAGTCCCTTCTGTAATCTTCGAAGCCACAGCGAGTAAAGACTTGTAAGCTCACAGCGTTGTTTGTAGGACAGGTTTCGGTGTTCTGAATAGAAAACTCTTTTTGTAAAAAAGTGCTGGACTGATTCTATCTTCTTTCGTTCACTAGTGTGCAGAAGGCTAAATAGAAACGAGCAATATTCCAGACTAGGCCTGACATACATTTTATAGAGGCTGACTCTAATGTTGACGGTTTTAAAATTTCTGAGAATAAACCCAGTAGTTTGGCGTGCTTTCGAGACAATCAGGGCGCAGTGTTCTGACAGATTAAGACTACTAGAATATGATATGCCCAGATCCTTTATAACTCCGGGCACATTTAGATCGTGACCGTCTATGCTTAGGTGGTGCTGATGGTTGTCGCCAATAACCATAACGGAGCCCTTTCACCAAGAAAGTTAGAGGTGCCATGTGCAACACCACTGAATGAAGGCCTGAAGATCCTTTTTTAAGAGCTCAAGCACGATGTGGCGATCAACCGGTTTATATCGATAGGCAACTTTTAAATCTTCAGCGTACATAAAGGGCCTACCATACTGAAAACAATCAGGAACATCGTTGACAAAGAGGCAAAATAGAAGCGGGCCGAGCACGCTGCCCTGAATAACTCCGCTCCTCACATGCGTGGGGTTGGAGATAACATCAAGAATTTTTACCCGTTGTGCGCGAGCATTCAAATAGGAAAATATTAAGTTCAGAAGCTTGTTACCTATGCCGAAGGAGGCAAGTTTCAGCAGTAGGGGATCATGGTCAACACGATCAAAAGCCTTAGTGAAATCGAAGTAAATGGTGTAAATTGCAAAACCGTTGTCTCTATATTGTAGCACATGATCAAAGAAAGAGAGCTGGCAAGTGTCACAAGACCTTTTTTCGAGAATACCATGCTGAGCCGCATAAGTAGGTTATTCTCTCTTAGTTGACGCATCATTTGTCTTTGATCAAGGTCTCGAAGATCTTCGAGACTGCTGGTAGTGTATTTATTGGCCTAAAGTCGTCAAATGACGTAGGTCGGCCGTGTTTGGGTATAGGCAATATGTGCGATTCCTTCCATAAAATAGGGAAAGTTTCATTTTCAAGAGCAAGATTAAATATCTTATACAGAAGGGACGGAAATATATCGTTTTGCATCCGCCTTTAGAATGCTGACCAGGACGCCATCTGGTCCTGGATTGTAAGATTGACAAAAACGCGGAATGGCTACGGTCACGTCCCAGAGGGTAAACGTTATGGTTTCGAGGACGTTACCGGTTCGAACCCGGATGTTAGGAAAGGGGGCGACAGTATATTCACTAAAAGTTCTAGACAAGAAAGCATTGAATTTACCAGCAGTCCCTTTAGCGTCAGCTATTGGGTTTCCTAAAGCGTCTCGATGTGCGGGTGCGGCATTTTTCTCTGCACCTTTTACAGTGCGCGAAAAGAGCTTCGCAACATTTGACGAAGGGTTTTCGTCAAAGTTAACCTCATTGGCTTGTCTTTTTTCGTCAGACAGCGTCTTAGCCTCTTCAAAGATTTGTTGGATCAAGGGCAGGACGGAGGTGTCGTTTTGTAGATGAAAACGACGGGAGAGTCTACGCAGTCTACGGCGGAATGATAAAGAGAGATAAACTTCATCCTTGACATTAATTATTTTTTTACGGGGAACAAAACGAGAAACGAGTTGACCTAGAACTTTGTAAAAGGTATCAGTACAAACATTCACATCCGAACATACAAAGAAGTTAGTCCAGTCGTGGGAATTTAGGTGTGTTAGCAATTCCCTATATTGGATTCCCCAGCAGACTGCTGGTCAGCGTACCTAAGCAATATATTAAGCACAAAAATTTAAAAGTTATAGTGACTATCTAATTTTTTGATCGTTTTTTGAATGTTTTTTTATTCGAACGTAAGTACACACAATAATGAATAACCCCCTACTGCGATAGAAGCGTATCATTATATGTTTTGCTTTATTTTTAAACAGGAAAAAATCACTTATAATAGGGTAAAACTTTGCTTTAAACAATTTATTTTTAGACAGTTAATCAAGAAACCATAACAAATGCATTTAAAAAATGTACGTTTTTTTATTTTACTGCGTTGAAAAGTATGTTGCAATTCAAGTAGATGTTTGTTGGACCAACTTTTGTGTTCCACCCATCAGTAAGTGCGATACGGTTCTGTCAATAACGTTTTAACTTGCTTAACTTTGTCACTTTTTATTTTCTTTGTATCCTTTTAAATCTGTGCTTCCGTCGCAAATTATTTAAAATAAATTTGAGTTATTTTACTTAGCACTCCTGCATGAACGATAAGATCTTATCGAGCGCATTGATTTTAACAACTGTTGAAAATCATGCCTCTATTTCAATTGAAGTTTTCAGGTGTTAGAGTGATATGTTGTTTCGGTCCATGCCCCTATGTCGTTGGTGTAAGTTTGCTGTTTGTTATCCATGACGAGGTCCTAGTAGCAAAGCTGGGCAAGTACGGAGCAACCGCAGCGAAAGCCCAGTGTACAGTGGCAGGGGCAATCTAATTGGCTGAGACGGCAATTCCTCCTGTTTCTATGGCTCCACGATGACAGCAACTTTGGGGCAATCGTTGTGGAGAACTTGACAACAAAGTGTTTTTAGGGAATTTTGTAAGATTCGTATGTGTATATCGCATTTGAGCCATTATACGTTTTTATTTTGTTTTAATTTTTTTCTGCCCTTCAGTCATTGGTAATCATGTGTTGACTGTTCACGTCATCTAACTGTATCTAAATCCTTGATTATATGTCACGCTGGTCACGTTTTCACAGCACATGCTTAAGAAAAACGCTTTTGCTGCGGAGGTCTCGTCAAGGACCGTGGTTTTGCATTCCTGTACACATATTGACCAAGCGCACCCAGGCAATAAACTATTGTACAGTGAAAATGCTCCTGGAGGGGAACTAAGACTGGTATTTTGAACGCAAGTGCAATTTCACGGGTAGCCACGCAGGTATGGACACGATGTAACGGCCGGGCGGGTGAGGAACCGTTGAGACGTGTCGACACCGCAGTTTGATACCGAGGGTTAAGGATCTTCCGACGACGTACCTGCGATCTTATCAAAAAAGTGCTCCCTCTTCATACATATGAGCAGTGGTTCTCTCAGAATCGGACATAATAAGAGTATATTTATACAACAGTAACAAAGTTTATTCGTGGTGGAATTCAGGGTGTGCGAGGCAAAATGTTAATTAAAAATGTTAGAATTATATTAAAAAACGCTTCAGAAAACAGGAAAAATTATGTCAACGTAACGTGACGAGTAGTTTACGGCATGAATAGGAACTGAACGGCAACAGAAACGTAAACGGTTAACAAGATATGCAACGTTACGAAACTTAGATGTTATGGAATTGTAGATTGAAGCCACGTGTTAAAAATTCCAAAAAGGGGACAGCGGAATAACGTCAAACGCTGTTACAATGGTTCAATAACTTCATCGGGTGCCGGCCCAGCAAATCAGATTATGTAATACTACCGAATGGCGCAGGGCTCCTTTATAAGCATAAAGAGGCTCCGACTATGCTCGAGAATTTTAGTCTTCTGTCTTCACCCCTCCCCCCCATATGGCTCAGCATCGATCGAGCGTTACTTAACTTTTGTGTTTAGTTTTTGCTATAGTAGCTCTTTTCTCATTATGCGTTTGCCAATGGTAGATAGGCGCAAACCGATCTTTTAAAGGACTCACTCGTCCCGTTGTGTCTTGTGGTTCACCATCGAGCCCTGACAGCAGCTGCCCAGCGGCTGGAAATATGGATAGAATGACATTACCGACAAAGACAAGGGAGACTGTAATAACTATTTCTGGCTTATTAGCCGTCGTCAGCCAGTCATACCCAAGTCCAAGTGCCCACTCGAGGAGTACCTATCTACCTTTGCTAATATTCGCGATCGAAACCGGCAAGACATCAAACCCATGGCTCAATGGTTAGAGTGTTAGACTTCTTATCAACAGGTAACGGGTTCAATCCTCGGGTGGGGCATCACCTGGGTTGAGTCTCGCTGGCTGATGACGGCTAATAAGCCAGAAATGACCATTCCAGTTTCCCTTGTCTTTGTCGGTTATTCCATGTTTCTGTATAAGTGGGTTATTTTGTGTTCGGCTGACCTGAAAACGTTTTGTATGAGCATTTTGCATTGACAAAGCTTCGCTGAGTCGCCGAAATATTAAAATAAATTCGACTAGACTTCCATACCATGATAAAATAGGGTCTCCTCACGTTTTTCTTAATTTATATTGTTGTGGTCGTTTCCGTCCTAGCCAGTTTTGATTAATTCCCACGTGATGTCCATCCACCCGTTGCGGCCTGTGATAGCACTCCTCGTTGCCTCTTATTCTCATTAGTAGACGGGGACAGATTAGTCCAATTTCCAGTATTTACTGCCCTGTACTAGTTAAAAGAGTTCGTTTAGAAATGTCAGCCCTATTCTTCTCGGCTCGAATTTGCCTGTCCAAATATAGTTATGACTTAATTTTATCGAGTTACAAGCGGTCCACTTTCTAACGAGTAACACCTTCTGATGATAGATATGAATGGATACTATATTGAATCTACCGCTTCCCATTCCCGTGTTTAATCGAGCTTGACCTTAGTATTATGATGACGATATCATGTAAGTCTATCCATGGGCGTCCTCGTACAATTTAAACACCATAAAAGCCACGTAGAGTGTCTTTGAAAATCCAGCTAATTGTGCAGCTAGCTGTATTCTTATAAAGCACTAGTACGTCTGTGATTATGCCTGATCTAAACGACCTCTTTTATGCCGCTGATTACGCTCTTCCACGCGTGACGATCTGTGGTAGCAAACATGGAGAGCTCGAACCACTATTTACCGTAAGGAAGTTCGAATAGCGATGGTTTTTGGACTGCATCGGGCCCCGTTTTAATCTGAACCTTTCTTTGGTGACCCAGAGTTGGCAGCGTCGCCCGCATTAAACTCACGTGGCGGTCGACAAAGAGCGCACTCTAATCAACCGGTCGACTTTCTGGATTGCCTTACCCTTATGATGTTGCAGTGAGTGTGGAATGTCTTATTAAAGACATCGTCGACGTATTTTAATCTCAGGATGTTTATCTGGTAACAGTGATCCAAAGCGCCTAGCTTACGCTGCTCTTATACGCACACAACCGAGTATTTACAACTTATAGGAGGGCTGACCTGACGAATACCCAGTACACGCAAATGTTAATACTTACTTAGGTACTTCTTACATGATGTCACAGACTCTATCCCTCCACGCGTAACGATCCGCGGTAACAGCTCTGGGCAGTTCAACCCTTTTTCTTCAAAAGCGATGGAGACTGAATTCCGCAGGTTTAAGAACCAGTTCCATGTTTCAACTAACCGTACTTAGTTAGATCTTGAGTTGGCCTCTTCTTCGACGTCTCCAGATCGAAGGTAAGAAGTCTGAGATCTTTAGGCGGACGACGAAAAACATGTCCAAACCATTTCTGTCATCTTTCTTGGATGACATGGAATATCCTTGCGATTGGGGTACAGAACTAATACTTAATGACTGGGAGAGCTTTTTATGGACAAGACTTGCGAAGTTGTGGGGGAGGGGGATAGCAGGCTGTGATCACGGCAATGATTTTGGCCGGCGAACTATTTATCTCACTTATCTGTCACAGGGACTCACGACAAACGAAATTGAACTTTGCTTCAAATTCAAAAAGGAGAAGTGTATGTTACTGGTAGCCATAGCATAGTCCAAGAATGTACAGCAGTGTAAATATCCGTTCGATGCATCCGTGTCCTACTCGGAGCCCGCCTTGGTAGGATATCTTAGAGTCACGTAACACTGAATTGTTTTGAAACTGACCACAAATAAACATTTTCGTCGATTTCAACGAGCCTTCTGCCTCGGTAGTTCACGCGCTTTATCACATCTCACTTCTTAGAAACGAGCGCAAGGATTACCAAGAGTCTTTTTGAATACCAAGCGTCTGTGTGGTTGCCTTTTGCGAGCACAAGATCACGTGGATAGCAATATTGGGCCTTAACCAAAGCAACAAAGTTTTGCCAGGGCCCTCTTACGTTATTATTCGTTCCAGGAATTTACAGTGAGTCATTTCGTACGCCACATCATAGTCATAAATTTGAAGAATTTTTTCCCGGGTATGAATTTAAAACAGGCGTATACAGCAGGATTTGTTGTTACCAACAAATTTCGTGGCGGCTTATCAACTGCAATCTGTCTTTGCATAGCACAGACAACAAATGGAAGTGGACAGCAGTTTGAATTTACAGCAAATTTCGCCTAGAGTCATCAGGGAAAGATTAAACTAAATCAATGAAGAAATGAGTCTTGAAAATGGTGTAACAGTTTTTGGACAAAAACCTGATTGATACTAGTACCACGCTATCCCTAAAACCAAGAGGTACACATATCCCCAGATTATATGGGCTAACCAAAACGCATAAGAGGAATATATTTCTACGGCCAATTCTCTCGATGTCTAATGCACCTCAACCTAGACTAGCTAAATGGCTTGTTAGGGAGCTACAAGCAATTCGAAAACTTGTTTCCACTTACACCACAAAAGACAGTTTTCATTTTATTGAAATAATTGAGCACTTAAATATCACCGCCAAATTTATGCTTTCCTTGGACGGGGAATAGTTATTTACAAATGTACCATTGGATGAAAGAATAGATGTTATATGCGCCCATGCGGCTAAAACCCGTTTTTCGCCCGAAGTACTACGTGAATTGTTGACATTTTGCACCAAAAATTTTCAACTTATGTTAAATGTATAACTCTTTCGACAAATTGATGGAGTCTCAATGGGAAGTCCACTCGGACCAACCTTTACCGATGTTTTCATGGGTCACCTGCGCCCTCTCCCATCTCCGGTCTTCTTGACTGTCTTGACACCGGGCTACGGTGGGGGAGGAGGAGAGAGTGCGGTAGCTGCAGCGCAAGGCTACTATCACTTAAAACTAATTCACGCGCAAGTCACCGTCCCTGCACCACCTGGTGTGGAGCATACGGTGGACCTCGTCGAAATCGACGGTCGAACTGCCATCTGTGTTATGCAAAGACGGGTTGCAGTTGAGAAGCCGTCATGAATTTTGTTGGTACCAATAAATTCTGCTGTATACGCTTGTTTTAAAATAGTCCTAAATACAACTAGGCAGTGTCTGCTTGAAATCATGGCGAATTTATATTATATTTTTCAGTATTGATATGCAATAGGTGGATTCATGTCCACCTGTCAACCTAACTTAACCACTACACTGTACCAGTCTGGTAATGATAATAACAAAAACTTGTAACTGCTGAACATAATTACCAAACAATACTTCACTTCCTGCGTTCTGTCTTTTAGCAGATTCTCTTATATAATAATCACAACTTCTACGAATCTTCTCATTTTTTCACTGCTTAAGTCCAACCAAGAGAAATATGGATTTACAGATACCTTGGTGATATTAAGGCGTTCCTTCTGATCACACGAGTGATACAGTAACCAGGAAGAGTGCCTACATTCAGGGATTTTGAGCAGGGGTCTTTTGGTAATGTGCAGTGACCCAAAACATTTATGGTGCGTGTGGTTTTTCTAATTATTTGCTAGAATTAATACCTCGTTCTGAAAGGCGTAAACCACTTCACCCACCCTGTAGGTGTTTTAGGCACAGGGTTGGAACAAAAATTAAGAGCGATCTGGTACACTAAAACATGACCCAGCCGACGCACCCCTACACTGTTCTTATAACTTAGTGGGCTTAAAACTCGCTGCCTCACACTGCTTACACGCTCCCTAACTGCCGACTTGTTCTACCACATAAGCCAATTGCTACATCACGACAATCTACTCTGTACATCGAATAACTCGCTCCCCACAGCCCTTTGACTTCTCCTATTAGATGGAGTGAACTTAGTGTATGTGGTTAAATTTCATCTCACATCCTTGACCACCACAGTTATGTCAGTCTTCGAGGGAAAAAAACTTCTCAGCTCTGACTAACTTTGACTACGGCATTAAAGCAACTTCCTTACCGATATGTTATCTTAGCGTTTATAATTCCGCTTTATGAGGAAGAGAAGTGAACGCGCTTGTTTTCCTGCGTAAGCTAAAGGACAGGTCCATGATATGCTGTGCTGCCCTTCGCCTGAAGGAAGGGGCTAATGAGAAGTCTGTCCGAACAATCCGTTCAGAGCTAACAAGATCTACTGACTCGCTTGCTTTCTGATCGTACGTTTAAACGCAGTTGCCAAGTAGTGGACGACTTCTTGTTTTTGTCTGTGGAGGTGTGTTTGAAGTCCTCAGTGGTTGACTCATTCAACCTGGGAGGTGGGTCGAATTTTGCTATAGACCAACGTTAGATTGCCCATTTACGTGTTAATACATGTGCCTGTCATATGGCAGACGGGACGAATACTTGATCTGTGACCGAGTCTCATTTAATCTGCAGTTGGCTTGACCAAACCTTGCCATTTTGACAATTGGGAAATGACGAGAGGATCGAACACGCTGGTTTCGCAAACCTTCATCAGCTTGTGATTTATACTTTGCCGGAAAAGCTATCATTCACCAAAAAAGGCTAATGCATGGCATGCACCTGGCATATCCAAAACCTATTCCAAATCCAATTAGCTTAAGGTTTTCCGTGAAGCAGTGAAGGGTCTTAAGAAATTCCACGGCCAGCTTAATCTCTACAAAAAAGTATCCAAAATCAAAATATTTCAAAGCTTCGATTTTGTTTGCTGTTTGCTTCGGAAATTTTTGATTTGGGATGTCTTTTTCGGCTATTTTACTATTTCCACCGACAAATCAGCATAAATTACCACTTTATGTCGGTTGCCCAGAACTTTACTGTACTATCTAGACTTTTCTTCGTCGACTCCGGTTAAATGTTAGCTTTTAAATCTGTCTTTTCGTCCTAGAACCCCCTGTTACAATGCCATATAGCATTATGCGTTCACCTCTGGTTGTCGAAGTGTAAGCTTTCATGTTCTTCCTTTCTTTTGCGGCCTGGCTTGCAGTGCAGTTTTTTGTTTCCTTTTGGTCGGTGTGCGCTATCTGATCTTCCTCTTATTCTGTGCCACTTTGATATTTAGGTTTTACCATTTACTGTTTGGTTGGCCTGTTTCGAACACGTTCGGTCCATTATTTTGTTTGAAACCATTCAAATTAAATGGGGATAACTGTTGTAGCCTCATTTTTCTAGAGGAAGTCCAAATTCGAAATTTGCAAATTAAATTTATATCTTGCGTTTTCTTGATGGAAAACTATCACATCAGATGAGCATTCCCAATTCCTGAAAGATGAACGGTTCCGTGTACGGTAGATGCTGAGGCTGTGGTGAAATCCCGAGCTGTTTTATCCAGTAGCCGAGATTTCTCACATGCGATTTCAGTGCGGACAACCGCAGTTTCGGCTCAAACTTCATCGTTGCTTCCGGCTAACCAGAACACCACAACGTACAAGCACAACACTACTGAAATGTGGTTCATTATCACCCAGGGATTATTAAGTAATGCACTTAGTCAGCTTTTATGACCTATTGCTGGGTCATTGTTTTATATTCCGGATTTTATGTTCGAGCACTCTTTTTTGTCTTTAAGAGTTCGGCAATTCAAAGTTTGACACAGTGTGTCATTACGCATGAACATTTCAAAGCAAAAATTATTTCGATATATGGAGGCAAATTGACCAATACGTCTGTAGATATTCACACATACTCACCTTCTGGTTTATGCGGTTTTCGAGTCTGAAGTATTTCGAATACTGCGAGTGAAAGAATTCGAGAAGACTTATTTTGTAGAACCAAAACGATATGTTCACATACTGCTTGTTTATACAGGAACTGCTTTACGCTCAATGACCTGACCGTAATCCGCCCATATTTAGGGTGAAAAATCAGCGCGATTGATCTGCACACTGTGTGCTCTCCTCACCTATAATTTTGGCGGAAATCGTAAGGACTGCTTCAGTCAGCGCTATATTACCGCATCACGTAGGATACATTTCACTTGCAGCCTTTCTGCAGCACACTCTGAGATGGGGCTTAGCTAATAGACCTGGAAGTCTGCTTACACCAACTGCACTCATTAGCGTCAGCTGGCTACTTTGAGATCCTTTTGACCCAGAATCCGGATTGTGCGATATGACACCGCAGGCTCATTCCACCTTCAGGTCACCACAGTACATGTCGCGGTTAGACCGACACTGTCACCCACGAAGACAGTTAGCCTGTCTTTTCGGACGATGCCCACAGCAAGATGAGTGCCGGGATGACGATTTGCACGTGCATTCGTTTTTAGAGATAGTAGCCTTGCACAGCATCTGCCACATTCTTTCCTTCTTCTCCTCACCCACTTGGGCCCGGTATCAAAGCAGAGTCAAAGAGATCGGAGGCATGATCGGGCGTAGTTAACGGGCATGTCGTGGGCTTGCGTCTAGGCGTACCATCACACTCCCTCACATGTGGCATTTGATAGGGGGTTCGCATCTCCAACACCGCCTCCGTACCCTGGTCTGGCTCCCCTGTTGGCACAGCGCATCTGCCGCATGGCCTGTTTTCGGAGCACATATTGTCACGCCCTTCTAATCGTTGAACCCTAAATATAAGCTCCACACTAGGCGCAGCCCTAATCGTATCCTTAGTATTTCTCATCACTATAGTTATAGCCACTGTGGGCAAAGTCTAGGTATGTTTTAGACGGGTGATGAATGCAAAGTCAGTCGTGTCCGTGGCCAAACCAGCTGAGCCGGTTACCTCGGTGGGTGCACTTCCCCGGTCATGTCTTCGAATGCTGGAGTTCCGAGATGATAGGCGCATGCCATGTCTCATGTGGTTGACTAATGCCTTCTAGTTTGGCGGGCCGTTTTTTTCACAGAAGAATTATCTTGAACAAAGCCATTCCTGCTTGTGGTAGAGAGGCGCTCAGGGGTTGCATATACTGGGGCTGGATATGGCTGGTTGTCCAGCTAGTAAGCCGGAAATTACCATTCCAATATCTCTCGTTTTTGCCAGTAATGCTATTACTTTTTGTCTCTTGGTTGCTCTCACGACAGCTTTAGAAGTTGTGATAGTCTCGGGCGTATCTGATACTGTCTTCGAATATGGGTTCGACTTGGTATCCGAAACGGGCAAACATAGCGCGAACATGGCCTCTCAAATACTCTTTTTGATTTGTCTGTAAAAATCGACAAAAATTGGTCGTTACGTCAAAGGATTTACTGTCTACTTCGTGAAATCTGAGGCGTCTCCGTTTGTCAGAGTTGGCTGGTGAATGACCTCCATCTGGGACTTCGTATTGTCAGTGTTCGACCTCTTGAATATCGCGAGCTATTCTTCTTTTTTCTTATTTATGACACGAATTTTTTGTGAAAGTAGCGAAAAATTCGGTCATCTAATGCTGAACGCTGTTGGCTCATTGTTTGTCTTCCTGCTTGTCACTGGCAGGGCGTTTGAATACGTGGCACTAAGAACCTACTGATACGGACACAATCCGGACTTTTACGCGACTTTGTTAGCGGTTATCATTCAATACCAAATACGATTATGTGGCATGCTCTTCGGTGCTGTATTCGCCTCTGGTTAAGCGGTCGGCTATGACTGATTTGCCTTCCCCCCCTCATTCCTCTGCCAGCGCGCTCATCAAGTTACTGGTTGGTGCAAGCCCTTTGCCAGCTTATTGACCGCTTTGGAAGGAAGAAATAACTATATTCCCCTTTTTTGTATATCAGCGGTTGCCGGTCTTCTCCTTTCCTCTCATTTATTTTCTAAGCCCATTCGTTTCTTGTATCTTTCTTTCGTTTGCCGCTGCATCTCATTCATCTAAACTAATGAGAGAAATACTGGTCAGCTTTCCACTCCTGGGTCCTAAAGGACTAGATCACTTAACTGCTGCATACTTTTCAATGTCATCTACAAACTCATCCTGGTGTGCTTTGGGAATAGTTACGCCCAGTTCTGGAGCTCTCAGTTCACTTCTAGATCGATATAACGTAACAGTCATGCCTGTCTCGCAGGCAGTTGAACGTCTGGCAGTTTGGCCACAGGCGGCATCCATCGCTGTTTTTTTAGGAAGAACTTAATTATGTCGTTGAACTTGTAGTTCGTCGCCCCATGGGGAACCAGGCATCAGTATAAAGTTTTCAAGTGCTAGTGTTTCAATTGTCTGAGGGGTTTCTCCATATTTGTTTCGGCGGACATTTCGAGGAAGCCGTTGTCAGGGCTGCATCGGTCTGCTTCACGCGAAGGACATCGGAAACGATAGGCTTGGCTTATTTGCCGCTTCAGCCACCGCCGCCACTGTCCTCTTCCTCCTCTTCCTCCTCTTCCTCCTCCTCCTCCTCCTCCTCCTCCTCCTCCTCCTCCTCCTCCCCCTCCCTCCTCCCTCCTCCTCCTCCCTCCTCCTCCCTCCCCCTCCCTCCTCCTCCTCCTCCCTCCTCCTCCTCTTCCTCCTCATCCTCCTCCTCCTCTTCCTCCTCCTCTTCCTCCTCCTCTTCCTCCTCCTCTTCCTCCTCTTCCTCCTCCTCTTCCTCATCATCTTCCTCCTACTCCTCCTCCGCCTCCTCCTCTTCCTCATCCTCTTCTTCTTCGTTTTCTTATAATCTCCTAATAATAATACTAATCAGGTGGCCCTACTATAACTCCAAACCGTGAAGACCTAGGACCAGAATTCAGGTCAGTTGGCCAGTGGCCTTTAACGGAAGGAGGACATTTGTTTTCTGGCATTTCAAATAGCAATTTTAACTACCCATCTTGAAAGACTGTACTGAACCGTGCGCAACTCTTATTGTATTGCGCGTAGGTTGCATGCGCTTTACGTTTGGCTTAGTACATGATCAATATCTATTGTTGGTGCGGATCGGACCCTCGTTTCGTGTTGGTTTATTTCGCCCCGTCCGCCTTAACCGTTGTGATAATTGGTGACCTGCATGGTCTCACGTATTGACTGTCCCCTTTCAAGTAGGCTTGCAATACCAGGTAGGAAGAAGGTTAGTTTGTGTGACGGTTGACCGGGTGATCCGTGGGCATTCAAGTCTCCTCTATCTACCTTCATGTATATTTGTCATCTGGGACCACAGCCATTCACTTAGGAGTTGAGGATATGCCCCTTCTGCGCCTTAGGTGTTGTCACCTCCGACCTCTAAACGACTTACTGATGTTTAAAGATCAACTTTCACCGTCGCCTGCCATTTTTTCAAATATAGTTGCTCTCTTCGTTGCTGCACCGGAGTCGATAGACAAGGAATAATTTCTCCTGACTAGGATTGAGTTTCTTTGGCCGCGCAACTCGCTGGCGGAGTGTTCAGTTGGACCAGTCCTCTTCCGAGTAGTCCGAAGGACCTATTTACGGCCTCATAGACCCCTGTCATGCACGGGATGCTCCGTCATGGTCTGGGATTGTTAAGCTCCTCATTCCAGCTCCATCAAGTCATCTGGCTCCATTCAAAGATTATACGTAGAAAGCCCTTGGTTCTGAAAAGATTTTCCCATTTTTGACCGGAGTAAACCCCACACATAGCCTCAGAGAGGTTGTAGTGCCACAGGCCACCCTTAGCACAGATATTTGTGGCCGCGGACGAGAGTTGGGTCCCAAATGGTGCTTCTGGTTTGACTGCCTCTCCTCCAGACTGACTGCCCTTCTCTGGGCATCCTACAACCACTTCTTGAACACTACGTTATGACCATCCCGTCATCTTGCCCCAAATTCTACCTGCGTCTATGGCTCCTTTATAAGTGCATGCCTCCTACACTCGTCTGCGCACACTGAAGCAACCATCATACTCACTTTTTGGGCGTAGACCTGCGCTCCAATAGGCTGACTAGTGTGAAATCCACTGAGGACATTGATTCCTTAATTTACATGGTCAGTCTGTGGAGCGCATTTATTCTTCTACCAATGTAGAGCCCCCGTTCCTATATTCTCACAACTGCGTGAACTTTGTGGTGGAGTGGCTTTGGTCGTGGCGTATAGCACCGAGCTCTTAGATGGTACTTGTGCAGGTGATATTGATGGTTAATCACGAGGTTCTTACGCCCACGTACCTGGTGTCAACGACTTTTATTTAACTGATTTCATCGTCGATTGCGATGCAGAACGCGAACACCCTCTACGGTGCTTACATAGATCCGATCGATTTTTACTCAGTTTTGCATGTGGTTTCCGACGCGTTAACTTCCTCCCTTCAGTTGTTTGCTAAAGGGCTAAATGTGCACTGACTGAGCCTTGACTATAGTTCAACCCTCAGTTTCGTGTTACCTACGTTGGTTGGTCGTCAGCGCTTTTTGGACAGCAAAAGATATCCTTTTTATTTAGACGGTGTTCTTAAGACTGTATCGCTTTATGTTCATATTTATTGTTGCTTGTTCTAAATGCATCTGTTTGGGCAAGAAAAAAACGTGCGATCAAACAGTGCTTGAATCCCCCTCTTTCCTAGTCGAATAATGCCTTTTCAAACATTAAACTGCGCCCGGTGGTCCCTCTTCCCTTTGGATTGTTTGCTTTAAAAGTGGTCATCAAATCGCATCCTCCTTGTCCACATTATCCTCCTGCTCCTCCTCCGCCATCCCTCCGTTCTTTTCCTTTTTGTATCACTATGGGAGTCTTCACTTTGATTATATTCGTCATCTCCAAGGTGCTTGCCGTTTCAGAAGCGCGTTTCTTGTAATTATTTACTTTATACTCTTCCTTTGGCCTGTCATTTTTAGTCCTATGGACACCAGTGGGGTCTCTGATGGCTCAGTGAATATGAAAATGCACTCCATGCGACCCAGATCCTTTGGCTCGACTTCTTCAGACTCCGAAGGGTTCGAGGACACTCCTCTGCCATGTGGCGATCGTGACTTCTTCTCGAACTACCATCCCCGCCAGAGAAGGAGTGGTTTTGATTGCTCGATGAGAGAGTACGTGCCTACTCATCTTGTTTGCTTCATTTACAAAGTAGAGTTTATCCTATCCACCCTTTCTTGCTGGTGTCAACGGGGTAGAATTAGGTCTCATATTAGTGTCTGTGCGTAAGCACGGGACCCCCAGGCAGTCGTCTTGATGTAATGGTAGCCTTACTATGTACCTACGTGGGTTAGATGGTCATTTCATTCTGACTCCAGTTTCAACTTAGGCTGTGGGAAAATTTGATGAACACAGCGATCCCAGCCTGCTCACCACTTCGAGGGGTGGTTGAAGACAAATAAGAGTAACCGACGTCTGCTTCCACACCATTGAAGTTGTGCGTAGCGTCTGCTTTCTTTGTGGAGAAGCAAACAGCCATCGCGTGGTCCGCGTAGACCGGGGAAGTGCGCCAGGTCGGTCACTGTGCACAATTTTCTCCAGCCATCTCCGTTTAATTTTTCCACTGAATCACGATGAGCTTGAAGAAAGGGAGAGGTGGCTTTGTCTAGGCATATTAATCATTTTTAGGGAAACATGGTTAATAAAGTTAAAAGTTCTCGTCGTAATTGGGAGTGAATTCGAATTCACTATTAATTTAACAGAGCGAGAGAGAGGGAGCAGGCGACGAAGAAAAGGAGGATTGCAGAACTGCGATATACTAAGTTAGAGGTACATGTCCCCAGTGAAATTGTGGGCAACCGTGTGGTCACCCATCAACACTTTCTGAATTAAATTACCACTAGTTAAATAGCAAACGTTGATTAGCTACTTATCACCCGTTTTACGCAAACAAGAAAAAAAACAGGCCTGTGCTTTTAAAAAAGACGTGTCCCATTCGGCAGACTTCAACTGACAGTTTCCTGTTCATCCAACAGTTCCACTCTGTAATAGTATCGGAATGGATAAGTGGATCTGCAGAAGACGGAATGTGTAGTGTACCTTTGAGTATAAAAACATACTATCATCCCCGTATAAAATAAGTTGGTTGTGGAATTACATTTTATGAGGAATTCGGTGTGATGAGACTCCGCCTACTACCAGATGATATGTGTTGCATATGTACATCGGACGAATTAGAAGTTGAATATTCACGATCGCAACCGACATCCAACCCATAAGTCAAATGGTTAACTCGTGCAAGGGAAGCTTTGTGCCGCTAGACGAATCCAGCGCTTATCTCGTTTTATAACCATACTGAATAGGTTAACGTAGCGCTATCCCCACATTAATCACATATTCCGCATTAAGAATCGGGGTTTAGGGGGTGCCACTCAGTCGAGCTAATTAAAATGTATTCTCTGAAGACGGATCACCAGTGATTGTGAATATACTAATGCCTGAACGCCTGCCGTCGAATGCAACCGCCAAGACCTATGATTTGCCAGGGCAAGGGGTAGGGGCGCCTGATGGTTTTGAAAGTTCTTGCTTTTAGTGTTCTCTGTTGTGGACCGCGAGTTACAAAGGTTTGGGAGACACAAAAGTTCAAATATCATGTCCTCCAAACCTGGCTTTGCGCTAAGATTGGCTGGTGTTGGTCTAAATGTCATACTCTACGAAGCCACGTCGTGGTCACTCTGCCCGACCTGGACGATTTAACAGTTGTCGTAAGTGTTAACCGGGTTCTACATGACCTATCAGAAGCCATGGCTTAGCAGCAACAGCAGCGTGTTCTTTTGGCACTTTGTAAGGTCGAGCAGAGGTCTAGTCGTCTTCGGCACGTTTCTTTGACCTCCAACCCATCAACACTTAGCTCCAGTCCATGTCTGCCTAATCTGCCCATCCAAAGTCACGCTATTCAAAATACGAGATGCACTGCCGCACGCCATACTTTACTTTAGTTGTTAGAAGAAAGCGGTTCTGTTGACTCTACCAAACAACTGACAATATAACGAACGATTTAATCCACCCGCAGGTCGGGCTTAGCTGCGCTTGTTTGGTTGCTAAGCGACTTTCGTTATTTACCAGTCCGATTTGAAATCTCCCTAGCCACCCACGCTCGTCCCCTTACGAGCGGCATACAATAACAAGGGGCTACCACTTGCATGAAAAATGTTTGAAGCCATTTGCTACTGCCTGAACTTGGTAACTGTGTTTTTCTGCAGTGAAGAGGCAATAGGTCTAGAAGCCATACGTTTTTCAGGGTAACGCTAGGTTATTTACAGCATCAGGAAAGCCAAAAACCCAGGTGGTAAAAGGGGTTTTACGGGTGGGGCGTTACAGTGGATAATATGAGGTGTAGACGGTTCTTCCAAAGTTTCATGTTGTTCTTTCTGTTTTTTTTGAATTCACGAAGCTGATAGTGCGCATCTGTTATAAAGGATCCAGGAATGTGATAGCCATAGAGAATAGCGGCTTGAAAGCCCTGGGATTACTTCATTGCCGGTTTCACCCGCGCAGACTTCTGCAAAATCCTGTTATTTCGCATCGGTTGAAAAAGGACAGATGTTCTGGCGTTAAACATTTGTGAATTGAACATTTTTAAATCGTTGAGCATAATCAAAACACAGGCCTGGTGTTTCTGGCTTTCTTGGTGTTGTACCTAACCCACCGTTACCGTGTTTAAGACAGGCGTTTTAAAGTCAGGTGAGATTTGCGTTGGTATCCCACGTAGAGAGTCACCGCCTAAAGAGTGTGCGTTTTTTCCATGCCTACGTGCAGTCACCTCGGGCTGCTATGTAGATGCGGTGGATCGAATCCGCGGGTCAGATTAACTCACGCCGCATGTTTCTTGGGCTAGCGCAGAATTGCATACTTCCGTAAATGTGTGTGTGTGTGTGTGTTACATCTTAGACGTAGGTCCTCACACCGCTCTCGCAGGCTCAGACAGTTGACTTGTGCATGACGCGCTTCAGCCAACGAGGACGCGCTAAGAGTCCTAGCTTGAAGGGCTGCCAACTCACGGGACAATTCGGTCCCTGTCAGAACTGAGAGGGAGGTTGCAATGGCTCCTGTGACCTTTTCTGTCACTCATGCATCCGAGCCATCCTGGTGCATTGGGCACCATGTCATGTCTGGCACGCTTAGTGGGGTTGTTTAGCATTTTCACCCACTGCGCTCAAACCCCCCTCCTCCCCCCGGTTGTCTGGATGCTATTTTGCCATGGCAGCAAGTTGAATGGGAGAGGATAGAGTGCGATAGGTGCTGCAAAAGTCGACCTCACTATAAACTTACTCACGCTCATGTCACCGGTGCTGCGCCCATCCTATAAATTACTCGGTGGACATCATTGCTTGCGACGGTGGAGTTGTCATAGTCTGTTATTTTTTCCTGGTTTTTTTCTAGAAAATTTATTCTCCTGAACGTTGCCTTTTCGAGTTTTTTGTGCGGTTAGGTGCTCTACAGCACATCCTTAGATCGGATAAAGTTGGGCATTATCACAGGTGAATGCAATACACAATCACTTGCTATTACCTAACGCGAATTCGATCCAAGCCAATCTGGATTTGTTACTTAAGGCCTTCAGTAATTAAATCGCGCATCTCATGGACATCGATAACGATCGAGATTTTGATCAGTGGTTATATTAAAAGCACTGCATCTCACAGCGATATCCGTCATGCTATATATTTCTTGCTGTTTTATTCTTTCGCACGCCAAATACAAGGGTAAAGCCGTATAGGTCACCCTGGTCTCGCTGGGTTTTTTTTGCATAAAGCAAGTTCCATCTCTGTGACATTAGGTGACCCCGTATTGTAGTGATTTTTTGAAGCTGTACTGTCAGCGGCATCTCATGACAGTGTATTTTGCGCCGGTGTTAGTATAACAATGACTGACGTCATGGTAACCAAGAAAGTCCTGAATTTTCTCCGAAACACTGCAGTTTACTGCAGCTGTCGTTGAAAAGTTTGTGTAAGACCACCTAATTGTACGGCAGAGGACGCAACTCGAAAGATGTAGCTGCATATTCACGAAAAATTGCTGATCAATCAGAAGCCGGTCCAAATGCATCAACCCAAACCCTTCCATTAAAAAAGAAAGCTAATTTTCACTGAAGAAGAGACAAAAAAGGAATATCGAAGCTTGTTTAAAAATAGCAATTGTGTTAACGATCGCAGAAATGCTCAAAGCTCGAATATTCATGTCAAAGAAGTTACATTAATTTTTACAAGTACATAAGGCCTTTCCATGCAAATAAGTGAATAAGTGAAGCAACGTCAACAAAATAACGCCCGAAAGACCTCATATTTGCTTTTCATGGTTAGTATTCTCCAAGAAGTAGTGTAATATGCAGTAGGACAGCTAGTCAACTGCTTGATATTGGATTATGTGTTTAAAAATTATGTCAAGAGAATGCGATATTATTTTTCCGTTTTTGATTATTCGACGTGTGGATGACTATGCAGAAAAGGATTTAGCAGACATGGAAGTCACAGGAATAAACGTTTTCATTGGGGCAATATCGAGAGGCCATTTAGTGACTAAGTAACTGAAATACAGTAGATTGCCTAACGCATGAAATGTCTATATCAGAATTTGAGGTATTAGTAGGGTAGGTATTTTAGGGTGTTAGTTCTCTTTGTTTTATTAAATTGATGCACAAAATGCTGTTTAATAATAAAGAGTTCACTTCAGATAAGTTTATTGATGGGAAAATGGGGCAAAATCCGACGTTTCTTGCTATCCATGAGTATTTACTCATGGATAGCAAGAAACGTCGGAAACGCTGTAATTAACCTGTGTGAATGTACTTTGTTTTACCACACCGATGATTAGGACTTTAAACGCGCATATATACGACACGCGAGGACACACCGCCACTTTTCGCTGTCACGGCGTATGTGAAGCCTGCCAAGACAATTTTAGTCTGCAGTTGAGTATAAATGAATAAGAAAACTTGAAACGGAGGGATAGAAAATTGACATTTTATCGCAAAATCTTAGTATATATTAGGCCGCTCTCTTGTGTGTTTGAAATCTTAGAACTAGACTGAGAAGTAAGCAAAGATATCGAAAAATGCTCCAATAGAAAGATAAAAAAGATATCTTTAATTTTCAACAGAAATTTTATCCCTACTTTTCAGTGAAGTTGAAAATTTGGTCAAATGGTCCCAGTTTTTCCTTGACTTCAATTTGGAAAAACGTTAATTACGCAGGCATTCAACAGCAAAAAATCTAATTAAAGCACTTTTTAAAAGGGTAACTTATTATAAAATGTTTTTAACTACTTATAGTCATTTATTCTCCCGGCTTTTGTTGTGGCCGTTCGTTTTTCACGGCAGCGAGTTTTCAGGTTTAAGTGAGTCTGAAAATATAACCCAGACGGTCGTCTGCATTAGAAAAAACGCCCCAAAAGTCCTTACTTCTGTAAATGCTTTCAAGAAATATATTATTTTGAAGGTTTTACCAAACACATCGAACGGAATGTTCATTTATGGGCAGTCGACTGAAGACACTGAAAATCGTAAAGAATTCACTCCATTTTCAAGGAATATCTGAAACTTATCATAGTACAAAACCCGAAATAGTTATAGAGAAATTTAATAGTAGAATAGTTATGTTTGCATACAGTAAATGGTGCGTTTACAATTCAACCTGACGATTCTATTTAAATTTGTTAGTAAGTGACCGGCCTGTGAACATGTAAGCTTATGAAATGTTATATTCCTTTGACGTCCCTATCAGCGAAATCTGCTCGCCTTGGTCAAACGCATCTGAAAAAATGCACAAACGGAAGAAAAACGGTTAATTCTCGTGAAGTGGTGTTGGAATATACACTCGCATGTTAGGCTGCTTGATGACGGTCATACTTTACATTGCGCTCAATCTATATGAATATGCATGGGCAAAACTCCGAAAAAGACTATTTTAAAATTTTATTCTAATTGTTGCTGCTTTATTCACTCGTTTAGTTGCATAGACAGGCTTCCTATATATCTAAAACTTTAGTTTACTCAACGAGTTCGTTTTTTACCTTTTCGCAATCTGTACCATTTCTAAATAAATGAGTATTTCTAGACAATACAATATTAATTTGTAAACCACAACAAGCCTTATTTTTCCTAACGATCAGTTCTTTATTGATGTAACACTTTGGTTAACGCAGCGTGCGCTGATTTCGCGTAACGGGCCATAACTCATGAAATCCATCGAATTTCATGAGTTAGGACAGCTACTGTATAATAAGGGAATTTAAGCATTAGTACACCATTTTCCCCGCATCAGGAGAGGTTTTCTATGTGTCTTCCGGCACAGGCTCTGCAGAGGTCCTTGGCGTCTTTGAAATATCAGCCAATACTTGACGCTTTTCAGCTTTCTGAGTCGGTCGCTCGAAATGGCGGGTTTGTGTCTATCAAACCCGAAATGAGACGATGCTTGAAATTGTCTGTTTAAGTGGTTAGTTTCCAAGCGGACCTTCTATATGCAGATGACCGTTTGCGTTACAGCCACCCGAACATAAATCCAAATCTTCGGAGAAAATAGAGTTCTTCAATGAAGGTATATGGTATAGTACTAAATTACTAATCACTGTACAATCAGCGTTTGGAGCCCCTGAAAACTTAGTGTAAACGGTACCGGTCTGCATGAAAAACAATAAAACTGCAAAGATTTATACGAATTTTAGTTCGCCAATTGCATAAGACTATCAGTCAAACAGAAAGGTTAAAAAGACAGGATTTGTGAAATAAGAGCGAACAACACAGTCGTTGCATTTTCACCATGGAATGATCAGCGGAGTATCAAAGTTCATATAAACAATACGATTTACTGAAACAACGTTAGTAGTATGCTTATATTTTTCTCATTTATATGCTAGGCGTGGTTTGCGGAGCTCTGGTTAAGATTAACAAAGTATTGTTATCCATGATGCTGTTATTGTCTGTCAATGTTGCGATTTCCGGTCAAAATTGTGTAGCCACTAGGTAAGGTGTTCAAAGCCGACTACATTAACACTTCGGAACCTTGCTCATGACTTTTTGAACTAAAGGCAAGACGCGTGTACACCGTTTTTCAGGGCATAATGCTTATTATTCGTTGATGAATGCTCACCGATCTCTAACGGAACTTACTCATCCCGTTCTGCCTTGGGGTTCACTCTCGGGCCCCGCTAGCAGTCGCGCAGTGGCTATTAGTGAAGGTAGATTAACAATGCCGACAAAGACTAGGGAGACCGGAATGGCAATTTCTGAGTCATTAACCGTCATCAGTCAGTCTTATATCATATCAGGATGTGCCCAACCCGAGGCTTGAACCCACGATCTGTTGGTGGTTATGTTCTTGTACTCTGAAGCTGCCACTGAACCAACGAAATCCTACACCGAGATCTTTGCTTCATCGGTAAGATTCGTACACTTCCATCGATGGCAAAACGAGGTGTGAAACCCATAGTAGCTGCCTTTGGATGTGGTCACGAAAGAAATTTTTGTAACCCGTACGTCAAGTAGAGTAACAGAACATGAACTCAACGAACCATTGCCCGGAATAGGTTGGAAAATTTCCAATTAATATCCTTAAAGCCTGTTTTACGAAACGAAAAACGTGAAGGAAAACGGCGATCAAAACCATTTTTTGCACAGTACAGGTCAGACTTCAATATGTGCCTCTACTTTTTTTGTGACCCGCAACTCTAGACTAAGGCACAGTATTCCTTTGACTGGTTTAGGCGTAATTTACAGCATGCTTTTATAGTATAGAAAAGGCAGGACAGCAAAATTCGATATTTAGGGCATATTTCTTAAAACCAATAAATCTTGTTAGCGCAACTATCAGATAAAGCAACTTGCGTTGCTCGTTTGGATTTCGTATTGCCCCACATGAAATTTATTTTTACGGTTGATTTTCCCTCTTGACCCGGAATGGTCGAATGGAACAGTCGTCACCGAATGTGACCTTTTTGTATCTGAGGGTCAGCGGAGATGCGTGAAATTTCTCAGGGGATGACTGCTTAGAAAGGCTGCCTGTTCTTTAATTCGTTGTTCCTACCCTCAGTTCCATTTCCTCACATAATAAAAGTATTGTTCCGGTTATCGTATTTACGTGTAGTTTTGTGTGAATTGGCCAGCGCTGACGCATGTGCGATTAGTTTGCTATGAGGAGTCATCGTTTTGACCCACTGTTATCGCACACGGTGTCTCCACAAGCATGGACAGCGGGTCTTGTGTATTTGACCCATTCTATTCTTCGGCCGTACGGACTCGACACCGATGGTTCAGGAATTAGTCAAAGCTCGTTACTTGGTCCTCCCGTGCCTCCTTGATGTTTTTTTGATGTAACTGTGGTAGAGCTGTGTGCTTCCTTAACGGGCCACGTGGTAGATGCGTTGGACCAACATGGGGACCACGTCAGGGCACGGCAGGCGTTATTCGGGTTGCGCTCTGATAACAATTGTCGAACATGCGAGGTGTGGTGGCACGCCTAGGTGCGGCTAGGGCCTAGGGACCCCGGCTGTGCCAGCCGCGTGCGCCCTCTCCCATCTCTGGTCTTCTTGACTCTGTCTTGACACCGAACATAGGTGGGGGAGAAGGAGAGAGTGCGGTAGATGCAGCGCAAGTCTGCTATCACTTTTAACTAAATCACGCGCAAGTCATCGTACCTGCACCACCCTACTGTGGAGCGTACAGTGGACCTCGTGGAAATTGACGGTCGAACTATCGGTAGAGCTGTGCGTGTATTGTGGACGACGCTCGTCGAGCCCAATTTACTTCGACACTTCTGGTATAGTTTCCTGTGCCATGGGGTGTTCTAACAATGACTACATGCTACCTTTGTGGAGCCGGGATTTAATGACTTCGGTCACCTCAGTCAGTCCTTATCAGGATGCACGTTTTTAGTTAATTCTGGTAGCCAACTAAACAAATACCGGCTATGTGTCTATTGCCATGGGGGTCGTATTATCACGAGGAGGGCATAGTACTTTTCGAGGGCTCACGGGAACCCACTCGGCAGCACCTATTGAAGTGATGACGCTACTCAAATTCAGTAATTTTAGCAGGATGTCGGCACAGACCTTTTAAACTACCTGATCGCTTAGGTCGGTGGGTTCGTCCAGGTCTGCAGCCCGAGAATTCGTTCGTGCCATTTCGGCTCGAATGGGTATTGCAGTTGATTCGACCTCTCTCCTTGACGTACTGTGTAATTTAGTGTGCAGATTTTGGATGACTTGCGTCTTATTACGTCAGAGTAGAGTATAATTAGCTAAGGTTTATGAATAGCTTTTTGCAATTGCATGTAAAGGGATCAAACATACTTGTGCTTGTTACAACTGTGGCCATGCCTGATCTGGTTGATCTCAACTCTTTAATGGACAGTGCATATTAACGCGCTACAATTAGCCGTAGAACTAAGTTTGTCGACCCTCCCGACGACCTAACCTCTACGAATCACCCCAGGTCTTGACGGACTTCGTCGTGTTGAGTTTTGCGTTGATGGTCACTTTGCAACTTCCAGTTGGTCAAGCCATATAAATCGTTTTCTTTACGCGAAATGCGCTGTACGATTACTGCAGCAATAGGTAGTATTTTATTTGGGTACCCGGAAGGACACTGTCGTTAGTAGGGAGTGCAGGCTTTGGCGTTTTGGGACGCAGTCATCGTATTGTGACCGATAAAATTCAGTTTTTGATTATTTTCTAAGGGCAGAAAATAGCAATCACGGGTGTTTAGAGGAACTAACAGACGTTTTCAAAATGTAATTACTGTAACCCCTTTTGGTCCACTACCTTTATCTGTTGCCGTCTCTAATGACGGGTTCGACCTGTAATATGGAAAGTCATGCGATCAAATTTCTTCTTTAACGGATCGAATGAGCTTATCTGCAGCCTCCTGCTACTCGTCTTTTTGACTTGATAAACAAATTAGATAATCTTTGTCTCATCATGTTCTTCGCGTAAAATTGGCAATTATGTGACAAATGAACGAGTTGCATGTCTACAACTGAGTATTGCAATAATCGGAATACATTTACTGATCACCCCCTTTGCTGATTTGAATATCACAGTGTCAAGTAGAACCTATATCTAGCGGAAGTTAGGATATTCATAAACATAAACACCATGTACTGCAGGCACTGGCCTCATTAGCGTTAAGGGGTAAAGTATATCTTCTTAATGAGTGTTGGCGAAAGCAGTTAGGGCAATAAGGGGCAAAAAAGGGGCAGCAGTTCTGGCTGCTTGTTTTGTTTTTTGTCTAATAAAAAGCAATATATCTTTAGGTACCGTGAAGTCAGGATTGAAGGCTAAGCTACCGTTCTTGGCGTCAAAGCAGAGTTCTCTCCCAATAGGATAATGATAAGTCTGCGAACTCGAAACTGAGGTGGTATTAAGGCGTCCATATATCATAGGCTTAGAAAAGTAATCTGCCTCGCTGTCCTGGAAATTTTTATTTTCAGTTCAATTTATTAAGGGAAACAGGCATGGGCTTTCGAGAAACTGTGTAGAGCATCTTTTGTTCATATAGACTCCTCATTCTTAATATGCTCGTTACTATGCATAAATTTACTCTGTTTATTTTTCCTCATCTGCAAAGTTCCTTATGTTTATCTTCGCGTCTTTATTACACTTGGACATGCACAGGGGATGATAAGCCTATGATTATGTGTTAACTTTGAGATTTCCTACATGGAGTTGCCAGTACTCGGTTAATTAAACAGCAAACTGAAAAACACTTGCGCGAAGGTGCTTATATTTTGCGTACGTTGGAGAACAACGATAAGATTGAGTTTTTGTTTTACTGGAGTATTGTCGGTTATGTTATAACTGCATGGTTCAAAACCGCTTAAGTTCCAGTTATGCGGTCGCCGAGTCCTAAGGACTCTTTGCTGGATTATGAGCAAAATAGGAGAAAACCTCCTTTTTACAAACGATGGCAAGAATCCTCAGCCAAGTACGCGCCATAACATGTTTGTTGTCTGTGATGCTGCTCTCATTTTATTCCACAATATTTTGATATTGTTTTTGTTCATTTAAATATCACTGAATCATTCCAATCAATTTAATATATTTGTTAAGGCAAGCGAAAATCTTAAGCAGATTTTTCTCCTTGATATGTCGATGTTACTGACTTACGCTTAGATAAATTACTTTATCAGTTTTCTGGGAACCCGTATTTCACTATTGTGTATACTTTCTGCTTTCACCTATTCCCTTCTACTATTAAAATTGTTTGTTAATAAACGATTTATTTGCTCCATCTGTTTTTATCAATTTAAGTGTTTACCTTGGCATAATTTTTGTTTCTCTGAGACTTTAAACACGTTTCCAGTCGCTTGACCGTCGTCAATTTATTTCCAAAAGTTTGATATTTGCTAAAAGTCCTATTCTTTTTTGAACTTCGCGAATGCATATATATATATATATATATATATATATAATGCAACACTTAACGTGAATCAATTGTATGATTTTAGTATTGCGCGAGATTAAGTGGTCTGTTCGATGTTTCATGAGTCAAATTTTCCACTTATTAGCCAATTTCAAGATGCTGCGTTATTAGTCAGTTATGGTCAGTTTTTTCGGCAGAGAATGTCTTTTGTTAACCTTACTCCTCTGATTTGGTTGTTCGTGAACGTTCACACGACTAGTACGCAACCCCATGCGCGTCCTCCCCAACATTCGCCCAAAATGTACGCACCCTTCGATTTCCTGCAGTCTCTCCTTCTGTCCCCCCATTTGTGTTCCATATATAAGTGAAGGCACGCGCAAAGTTGAGTTCCTTGCATTTAACAATTTTTGAGCTATAAATGTAGGTATAGTATTATCGTTACCTTCATTACACCTCGACTTTGCTGAACGTACGCATTGTGTAGGGATTTTTAAGTTTTTATTTACGTAGACGCATGTGTTCCGGTGAAGATGCGCTTGTTCTCTGCCTCTAAATTGGTCACCTGTTTCGTCTCTCGTTGGAACCTGTTCAAGCATCGGTTATTGTGCAGCAAGCCCCTTCAAGCGATATTTGAACAATCTAGTCTACGTAGATAAGCGTTCTCATCCATTTACCTCGCGTGTCACTGAAAGCTCAAAAATTCTGCAAATTTATATGGTCTAGGTCCTCTTATTTTTTATGTATTCCTCTTGTGTGTTCAAATTTTCCGTGCCAGCTTTTGTTGGCGAGTGCAGTTTTACTACTCAAACCACAGAAACTTGTTGTGGACTGATAATGCGTAGGACGAAATCTAATACGACTTGCGTACCCACTAGATGCAAAACGCGAGCATGGAAGAGTACAACATTAGTAAGTTATCAGTGCCAATGCCTTCGCTATGATTTTTGGGTGATATTTCGCTCTTGAAGTTCCAGTGAATAGAAACTGATTGATGGACTAAATGCGCTTCCTCATTGTCATTATTGCTTCGATTTGTCACACACCAACGAATTGGCATTTAATCAAAAGTCTTACCTAACTGTCGGTGAGATTCTGCCTACTCTCGGTCGTAGTCACAGTTACTAGTCAAACCGATTACCATTCCTGGCACACCCTTAGTTGCAGTACTGCTGAAGATTTGTGAGTCACCCTATTGTGTTAAACCTAATAACGGCTGCTGTCTATAGCTTCTGAAGCCCTTCTCCCTCCGTATGCGAGATTTTGCCGTTTTTCAGACTGTTTAAGCTAATTTAGGGCATTTTTACCGTCGTTTTTTTCATACTGTTCTGGTTTTCAACATTATTCATGGCACCTTATGGGTCCGAAAGTTTTGGAGAAGCCTTTTTATCTGACATTTTGACCTTGTTTTCTTTTCAGTGCTTGCACCAGCTGCTGCGCCAAATGCCGTCCAAAAAAGGAATATCATTCTCGCATGGTGAACCTCGGGCGACCTTCGAAGCTCGTGAAATACCCTCCTAATGTCATTCGCAATCAAAAGTACAATGTATTTTCCTTTATTCCTCTCGTAAGTGGCAGTTCCGGCATCTTGTGGTGCATTTGTGGCTCTTTGATACTCATGTCATTCGAACGATGCTTTCAGCATTTCGTCATTCTGTTGTCATCCTGTTTGATTAGGTATTTTAGCCTGCGGCTGGTTCTTTTCTAAGTCGCCAGTCTCAGGTACACCTGCGTTCCACATTGCAACTAAGTAGCGTGCAGTTTCTCGAGGATGGCAGAAGCCAGTAGAACAGATGCGTAACTGGCTAGCCCCGTTCACGGGTATGGCTCCGGTACAATTAAGTTTTATTCCCGTAAATAGGAAGGGTTAAAAATTCTCTTAGAAAGGCTTCTTCTGTTGGTAGAATCAAGAACTCAGACCGGAATTGTTCAAGACGATCTGCTCTCCTTTTCATTGAAACATCTCTAGTGATGGCGTTATTTTCTTGCATCACGTATTCCAACAAGTTTTTAGCTTTCACTGACATACGTTGACCCTTAAGCTCAGAAATGAGTGCTTGTAATCTGCTTACTTATTTGTGAACGTCAGATAAATGGCGTTCAAAACGTGAAAACCGTATTGGCGTGTGGTTAGCCATCTAATTTTATTTGACACAGTGGGCTTCAAACTAAGAGACTAAGTAGGATTGCATGGTCACAGCGGTGGTCAATAAAATGTGATTCTATAAAGGTCATCTGAGAAGATTATGTCCAAATAATCCTCACGTAAGAAAGCAATCATTTGTGGCCCACATATAAAGCGGTGTCCGAAATCTTTTCCACCGGGTCTTTCATTACTGCAGCAGAGGCTATCTACTTAAAAAAATATCTGGTTCATGTTGGTTATTTCTGTCTAACGGGTACCCAATCAGCTTTGCAAAAACTGTCTCAAACGATGTATGCAGCAACTCGACCGCAGCCCCAATTGAGAAATTGTATGGCATTGACTTCTGTAGAAATCGCCATAAAAATACATTGGTTTGAAATTTATACCGTTCGAAATCGGACATTCTCCTGGCTCTTGGCACCGAACTAACGTCATTTAGTTAACCCCAACTGTAAATTGCCTCTGCTTATGTCTCAGTCATACAGGTCGAGTCTTGGCCGTTTGTTGGCCTGATCTCCTGCCACTCGTCTTCGCATACGCACTTGGAACTGACCAACGTTTCGCTTGGGCTGATATCGAAGTGATCACTGTGATCCAATCCAAACAAGCGGGTTGATTCCTTGATATGTTAACTTCTAGCGCAGGCATTATCAACCGCCATCTTGCTCTGGACGTCGACTGTGAAGGTCTTCGCGCATAGTTTACGGATCTTCCGGGTCCGCTCGTCTGGAATCCGACTGATCCACTATTTCTCCACCTCTTCCATCAGAACAATCTGTAGTTGCATTCCCCTTTCCATTACCTCGTAACGCTGTGTCCGTCACTCTCACTTCCGAGTGGTCTATTTATTTACCACCGAGTCTGGTTGACAAAGGGCCAACATGTTCCGGTGTTCGGATGAACTACGGCTTCTTTTCCATTGCTTATTAGTATGACAGTATTGTTTTAGTGGGATTTTCGAGTAAAAATCATTTTACAAAATTTTCACTTATGCTTCATGGAATTCTCTTCACTCGAAGGTTACTTTTCCTTCGTCCTATCCATTACTTCTGAGAGTCTGGTTTGTGAAACCCTTCCAGTAATTCTGCGATGACCCAGTTTCTTGTGCATTTTTCGTGTATGTGCCATTGCGTTAAGCTTTTTTGTTCGATTGCCGGTCCTGTATGTGTGTGCCCGTTACCTGTAAAGTTAACACTTTTGCACTTAAAGTCACCTTCTCACGATCAGGTCACCTTGATGTCCGTCATATTTTGTCAGCTAACTTCGTTGTCACACACAGGCCGCCTGTGTTGCGGTTGGCATATATACTGCGGTTAGCGTAGTATGTAGGCCTAGTTTACGATTTCTCTCTCTCTTTAAGCTTACCCTTTTCGAGTCCAAGAAGGAAGAAATCCAGCTGCTCCTTTCTGGGTTTCTGATCACCCGTTGTCTTTTACCTAACCTGTCCTTGTTTATATTGATGTCATTCTGGAGCTCAAGTCGCAGAACCGAAGAATTCCAGAGGTTTACGAATTTCCTCCATACCGATCACGATAGATAGGGAGGTCGTTTTCACAGTCAGTGGGTGACTCACCTATTCAGATGAGTGCAAGCATGTTCCTTTAAACATTGGCAAAGCAACCAACTTTGTAAGTCTGATGCACATTTAGGTAGGAAGTAACTCAAAATGCCCAGTGAATGCTATCTGGACAATGATAAATTTACTTGAGTGCAGTCTTCAGATATCGTGCCTTCTTGTTTTGAGACTGCGTTGCTTTCCGAACATTTTTCGGCCGGCTCAAACCGACTGCGCTTTTTTCGGTCAATCCTAGGTCCTCTTTGAGCAGTTCAGCGTCTTCTTGAATCTGATATTCCTGATCATGGCCTGCAGTCAGTTCATTGAGGTGCTTCGTGTGGGTTATCTCTACACATACTGGGCACCCCTCGGCTTCGTTCTTTGCGTAGCAATGATTCGCGAGGCCGTTGATGACATCCGCCGATGGAGTCGAGATCGAGAAGTTAACAACGCGCTCTACACCAAGCTGATGAGTAGCGGGAAAGTGCTCATTCCCAGTTCGAAAATTCAAGTAAGTTATGTTTTCAGAAGCTTGCTTGCACAATTCGAGTCGTAGTTCTCTTTACCATGGCCATAATGATCCTTACCTGCCCAAGGGGTTTAACAGAAAATAACCTGTGCATGTCGCTGAAAATTCATCACTTATGGAACAAATAGAAAACAAGGGATCCAGTTTAGAAACAGTTTCAGTTCATAGTTTTCTTGTCTTTTTAATGACACTTGTTAGCAGTCATTAGTATATATAGTGGCAGCAAATATCCACAGCGGCGGCTGCCAAGTTTTAGCAGCAGTAGTATTGGTGGTAGCAGTAGTAGCCGATAATAACGGTGGTTAGTGGTATTAATAGCAACAATATTAATGATTATTTTATTGTTATAGCAGCAATCCGAGGGGTTTATTATTATTAGTATTATTATTATTAGTAGTTGTAGTAGTAGTAGTAGTATTAGTAGTAGCAATAATAGTGTAATTAGTAGGAACAGCAGCAAGATTAGTAGTAGTAGTAGTACTAGTTGCAGTAGTAGCCGATAATAGCAGTATCTAGTGGTGGTAATAGCAACAATTTTAGTTATTATTTTAATTGGTAATAGCAGTAATCCTAGTGGTTTATTATTATTATTATTAGTAGTAGTGGTGGTCATAGTTGGTATTTCTATGAACTTGCCACATTGTTGACCTGCCGTCTCTAGGACTCCCTTTGCCATTTCTTAAATGACCTACTTGACATCAAAAAATCTTGAAACGTTGGCCATCTTTGGAAGCCGAGGGCATGACGCTGGGGTCTCATTGACAGGCAAAATTTCAAATCCTCAAGGCTGATCACCCTTTCGCGTTAGACCTCAACGAGAAACAGACCCGTGATGCACTTTCGACCGAAGTCTTCTGCCACCTCCGTTGCTGCATGTCGTCGTGGCTTGGGTATGCTCCTAGCGTATAATGAGGAGAGAATGGAGTGTCACCGATCCTGCGCAAACTTTCCTCACGCCTATCCGTAGCTCAATTTTTACCTATACTTTGGCATGCTGCGTTTTTGAACTATCCTTCTACACTAGAAATTGTGCTCTAAAAAGTTGCCACCCGATAGGACTGAGTTGACTGTTATGACAGAAGTTGGAAGCCTTGTCCAGGTCCGTGTGTGCGTGTAACACGCGTGTACGTGCATTTGGCCACATTAACTGCTGTGAACTCGTCCACCACCAGTCCTGTTGAGGTATTATTATCACTGCGGCATCGTTGGTTTTATTAAGAAGTGTGAGGTACGTGTCGCACAAACCTTCCTCATATAATCTATTGTCATCATTACTGCTACCTTGTGTTTGCTTAATTATTCGCGTAATGCAATCGGGAGCGAGGATCATTAAATTTTCTGCTCCATCAGCGTTGGAATTTATGTGACCGCTGGCACCACGTTGACTTGTCTGATGTTTTAACCTGTGCCTTATTAGGACACATTGAAGTGCATCGTTATCAAAAAGAGAAAATTAACTAACCTGATTGGAGGTGCAGTCACCCCTGGTCTCTTGTCTCGTCCTGGGAGGACATCCGCATGGGTTCTACTGTCCTTGTTGTCAGTACCGGATCGCAGACCGGTAATGCTGGGGATTTTAGTCTTGGGTAAGCATTGAACACAATCAGAAGGTCCAGAAATGGATTTTTAGCAAGTGGTGGGTGGCATCGTCTAGCTACACCGGTTCCGCAGTCGCTCTGTTGAGGCCATGTACTCCTCGAGTGTGAGCGCGCCAGCGTTGTCTGTTTGTCATTGGACGGATTGCGGTGGACTAAGTAAAGTGCCTTAAGGATGTCCAATAGGAGAATGTTGGCATCACTGTTTTTGGATTTCCCAGCCCTTGGTAGTACGCATTCTCATGTTTATGCATTTTGCGTCGTGAGCATAATCCGGTGCACTATAGCTAAGGTTCTGACCCTACTACACGATTACTATTACATTTTGGGCTTGTAATTCACCTCTCATAGTCTGGATTCGTAGGCAATTGAGACAAGCGAACTTTGCAAGTACGCACTGTACTCCGTCATCCTCGCCAAAGTGGCCTCTTTGATTTTCTCACTCTTCTAGGTGGGTGACCTGATTCTACTAGAGAAAAATCAGCGTATTTCCGCCGACATGATTCTACTCTGGACGTCAGAACCCAACGGGGCTTGCTTCATACGGACGGATCAGCTGGACGGTGAGACAGACTGGAAATTACGCAATGCCGTTCCTGTCACGCAGCACTTGGTTGCTGCCTCTGGGAACCCTCAATCTCTCTTCGATATCCAAGTATGCATTTATTTGAATCCTTTACCCTACCCTACCTTACCCTACCCGGCTCTTAAAACTGACTAACAAGTGTCGAATGTTGACGTAAATCTTTTCGCTTCCATTTTAATTTAATCAGGACTCGTACAGGGACGTGCATAAATTGCGTTATGGGACGCACTCGTCGTGGGGCTCACTCTCGAGCTCCGCCAGCAGCCGCACAACGGCTAGTGATATAGGCAGAATGCTATTACCGGCAAACATACATTATCACAACCGACAGGACAGCGAGCCCGTTGGACTTCTAACCAACAAGTCGCGGGTTCTAGTCGCGGGTTCTAGCCTCGGGTATTTCAACATCTGTGACTGGGTTTGGCTGGCTGTTCATGGTTAATTAGTCTGAAATGATATTTCAGTTTTCTTGGCCTTTTTCAGTGAGGGCATTCTGCCTTAATCAAGACTCTCGCCGAGGTACACATGCTCCTCCAAACGACGTGACCCGAATACAAAGTAAACATATCTAAATGTTACCTGCAAAGACGTTAAAATGGCCATTTGTGGCTGGTCTACTGCCACCGGCCTGCCCTAACCGAACCTTGGGCGGAATACCTTGGTTCTCCTTTGGAGCGATAGACTGCAATGACTCCTTCGTGTTGGTGGGCTCTAAACACCCCCTCCCCTTCATTTAAGCATGGTATTGAAGGATGTCGATAAGCTATTTAGTTCTCTCAACCACTACACTCACTTCCATGCCTTGTCGCCTTGAATGTGCCGTGCTACTGAAGCGTGGTGGGGACTTCGGAGAACTGACGTACGATGGATGCGACACATGTCGGCTTAACTATAACCATGCTAACGCGCAATCCACTGCTCCCCTTCCCCTCATACACGCCAGTTGCTTGCTATGGACAAATTACTGCCAGGTAGTTGTAAAATTTGTGACGAACGAGACCATCCAGGAAAAGCATCCTCCTATTTACCCTAGCCCACCCCCAAATCGTTACTTGTAGCCTCGGAATGACTGCTTTCGGTTGCTCTTTCTAGTCTCCAATGTTACACTGCTACCAAAATAGCCTGTCTAAACTTTAGAGTCGTATGCCTTGAAAACTCCTTTTTCGACATTTTCGAGTACCACCTCAGCTGCCAGCTGTGTGCAGTACGCGTACACCCAGAATAGGTGCCCCTATTACGCTAAATTTGGATGAAGGCCTTTATCCTGCCTGCGAAGCTTTGTTCTATTGATTTTAAACCACCATCTGTTCAGTACACTCAGACGCGCGATGTACGATGCCTGGTTAGCAACCGCGCCCATACCCAATTCAATTTCTTTCGACTCGGTGTCACTTCTGGAATATTTGGTGAGTACCGGAATGCTGTAGGACCCGTCCTTATTAACCCAACTGACGCGTTTTTGAGCTATCGCATTGCCAGTAGAGATGTTGTTTTGAGGGCTGCCAATTAGCAGACTTGCTCTGTTCTCAGGACACTGGTTCTTTTGTTGATGCCTCTTTAGTATAGGACAGCCGACTGTTTGAAGTCTGTTTCGTACTGTCATCCAAAGTAACGCACATGCGTCATGCGAGAAATACGACACACTTTCCACCAGTATCCTGTGGGAATTAAAGGAGGGGTGTGAGTACGGTGCCTTGTAAGTCAGTCTGCCCTCTAAACAGGCCGCGTGATAGATGCGTTCGACCAACATTAGGGCTAGGTCAGGGCACGACATGTGTTATTCAGGTTGCGCTCCCTTAAGAAATGTCGCACGTGGGAAGGAGGGTTGTGGTAGCACGCGTAGCTGCAGGCTCACGCTGCGACAGCTAAATGCGCCAGATCCCGCCTCTTGTTTTCTTGACTCTCTCTCTCTTAACCCCGGGGACAGATGGGTGAGGGAATAGATAGTGCGGTAGATGTGGTGCAAGTCACCGTCCATGCGCCAGCATTCTGTGAAGCATACGGTGGACCCCGTCCGAATTGACGATCGAACTGTTCTAAGTCGTTACTGCCTCCCTTTTCCAGTTATTTATTGCCCAGTAAGTCTTACACGCGCCTCCTCCGTATCTGCACATTTCTCTGTTAGCATACCTGTACCACAGTGTGCAGCAGATTACGGATCTCCACTTCCCTAACCTTCTTCTCAGTTATTTTGACCACCCTGGTTTTCTAAAATCAGTCTTTGTTTCCTTCACCCTTAAATTACTAGGCGCAGATCTATGCCGAGGCGCCCAGCAACCACATTCACAGCTTCGAGGGTACTTTTGCGCGCACTGACATCGCGCCAGGCTCTGCAGCCTCTGCGGTCGGCGCGGAGACGGAGTCCTCACTCTCTGTGGACCAGACCCTCTGGTCGGGCGCGGTGCTTGCCACTGGAACCGCCGTTGGTATCGTCATCTACACGGGCGCCGAGACGAGGGCGGTGATGAACTCCAGCAAGGCACACACTAAAATGGGTCTTATCGATCGGGAGATTAACAACATAACAAAACTGTTATTTTTGGTGGTGGTCCTTTTGGCCCTCGTGATGGTGGCTCTGCAGAACTTCATGGGTGCCTGGTACATCAACTACTGGCGCTTCTTCCTCCTCTTCTCCTACATCATCCCGTTGGCGTAAGTGAACACTGCTCCCCCTCTGTCTCCTCTCTGATTTTTTCCTTGTTGAGGCTGATAAAACCTTCCACCCTCCTGGCCATTCCTAGCGTCTCTTATCATTACCCCCACCATCTACAGCCATTCGTTGGCTGTCTAGCGGCTATCATCCCTATATCAACCATTGGCGAAGGCAATCCGATCCTGCTTGGATAAATGTAGAGTGGCGTTCAGCCGACCTGTGAGCAGGGCTCTGGATAATTCCTAAATGCCATTGCTGGTCCAGTCAGCAACGCGCAAGAGACAACTGACTGCCTTATTACACAAATCGTCTAGCAATCGTTGCAGAACCCTAACGGTAGTTTATTTTATGACCCTACGCACTTCAGTCCGTGAAGCCGAAAGTACACTCGTCACTTAGACAAGGCAGTTTGTTGTCAGACAGTCAGTTAAAAAGAAATTTATTTGGAACCTTCCTCTCCCCCATTATATCCTAGTCGGATAACAGTACTGTGGCACGTATGACACGTGATTAGATTGACTTGCTGGCGTTATATATGGGATTTTTCCACATACGGATGGTTGTCGTACGTAGGAAATGAATTCATGCCACCTCTAATCTCACACTTGATGTCGACCGACTTAATGGGCCGATGCGCTTTGAGGTGTAATAACGCCAACTAGCGTTTTAAGTTGATTGTCTCCCCGATCGAACATCGGGCTGCAATGATTCCTAGTTATTGTGACACAGATTTGTATTATTCAGCCCACACCCATTTCCAGTCGTTAGGACTATCCTGGGATAAGTTTAGTGCTTGTCTTCCTTCCTATGCATTGTCGTCTTGCGCGTTCGCTCGTCTGAATATCACCTGCCTTATCCCACTCTGTTTATTTTAACTGGACTGTGTGGGGAGAAAAAAGTACGGTTGATTATGGTTTTTGCGGGATGTGTGAAAAGCTGTGCCAGTTTTGACTCGATTCCCCCTCCCGTCGTCGCTAGAGATCCCTGAACACCCCCCTGCAGCTGATCCGCTAAAGATAACTCAGTTGTCCGGAAAGTGACTGATGAACGTGCGGGCTGTTTTAAAAAATTACAATATGGATAATAGCTGTTCGGGAATCTTATTAAGCGGACACTTCGAGCACTGCCGAACCGAAAGTTTACCCGTAGATTATGACAGTGACTACTACTACTGCTACTATCACTACTATTACTTTGACGACCACCACTACTTCTACAGCCATACTACTACTATACTAATACCACTACTGCTACTACCACTTTTATTACTTCTATCACTAATATTACTACTACTGCCACCACCACTATGACTACTACCGTAAGGGAGTAGTTATAACTTTTCCAGCATCAATCTCGCTTCCTTCGTCCACCTGCCAAGTGTTAGCGACTCCACATTGTCATGAGTGTAGTGGCTGATCCTGGCTTAAACTGCCTTCTTCGTGTCCTTAGCTGCACTTGATCAGTAAGAGAACCTCAGGTTCCATGATTCCACTTTTTCTCTCCCTCTTGCCCAATAGATTGCGTGTAAACATGGACATGGCGAAGATTGTTTATTCCCTGATGATAAGCAGAGACAAGGACCTGCCGGGATGTGTCGTTCGTAGCACCACCATACCCGAGGAGCTGGGCCGCGTGACCTTCTTCCTCACCGACAAGACGGGCACCCTCACGCAGAACGAGATGGTCTTCAAGAAGCTCCACTTGGGCAACGTGGCGTTTGCGCCGGACTCCATGGACGACCTGACAGAAGCCTTGAAACGCTACTTTGAAAAGCCTCCCGACTTCGATGACATTGGAACCAAACAGCTGCGCAAGTCTGGTGATGAGCGACTTGCCGAAGCCGTCCTTGCCATTGCTGTTTGTCACAACGTCACACCGATGAATGAGAACACAGACTACACGATAGCTGTCAATGCGGAAAGGATTGTTAGTTCTCTCCCTCCTCATCTGCTCCTCGTTTTAGTGACCTTATCTTACAGCGTCTGCCCCAGCGACCACATGCTGTGGCGTTCTGTGCGCATTTTCTTGTTTCTGGTCCCAGATGATGGTCAAGGTTATGCTATAACAAGTCCGAAACAAGCAGATAAATATTGCAGTCAAAGACTAGGGAGACTGGAATGACCATTTCTGGCTTATTAGCAGAAATATTCATCTTCCTGTTCTACTACTCGCCGCTGTTCGGCTGCTGGTGGGGCTCGAAATTAACCCTCAAGGCAGAGCGGAACGAGTGAGTTTCGTTAGCTATCAGTGAGCGTTCATCAACAAATGCAAGTCCGAAACAGTTCTGCATCAATCTAACCACATTTTCTATCGTCGCCCGTCTGTTAACTTACCTTGGCCTAGGCAGAAGGTTGCCTGTTTCTGACTTCTGCCCCCTCCCTGTCCCTATTGGGCTTCGGAAAGCCAATGCATTAATGTGAAATCATTGCTTGGGGGGCTCTAGAGTTTAGTTCTAAGGCACAACTGCTCTAGCGCGCGCCGTTCTTCGAATCAATCAGTTGCACGCCACGTCTAGAATTATACCGGTTTTTTGCGACAATGTTTTGCGTATTGGCAAAACAAATTAGGATATAACAAAATGACGAGCACTGCCAGCCCCCGCATAGGGTCAGACCTCTTCCCGCCAGATCGTCCAATTTACTGAGGTGCGAAACGAAGTTGGAATTATTTAATTTCTGCAAATATTCCCATGTTAAACTTAAAAATTCAAATCGGCAAACACGTGTTTTCGGTAACTTATCATCAGGCCGGTACAAGTACAAGGGAAATAAAAATATGTGGTGTTCGCAGGGTTTAAAAGTGTCTGATCTTTACTGAGAGCATCATCCGTCTATGAACGTTCCTATTCTTTATAGCTTCAACAAACTCAAAGGTGACTTTCAACCTTTAAGGGTACAAGTAACTTTCGAGTGGCTTAAGCTTTTCTGTCAGCCATTTAGCAATGGCGTGATAGGGTGAATTTCACATACATAAGATTTGGGCGCAGAAGTAGCCCTTGTTTGAATGTTCGGGAGACTGTACATTCTGGGTTCCGTCGTGCCTACAGATCTGTCTCTCAAATTCTTTATCAGAGAGAAAAGACTTTTTTAGAGGTCTTTGAGAACTGTTATCTATTGGCCCTCAACGGCCTCGGCCCGATCCCTATCCTTCTCGGCTTTTGACAACTTGGTACTATCCGATAAGATTTCTTCTAGTTTCGCCACGTGATCCGTCCTCTCCATCAGTACTACTCCGGAGCCCTTATCTGGCCTGGTTAGTATCACACTTTCGTTTTTTTTTCGAAGCTCCCTTAGACTATGCACTAGACGCTTTTTAAACCCTTCTCAACACCTCCTATGTTCATTTCCCTTGTCATCGTACCGGCCCGATGACGAGTTACCGAAAACACGTGTTTGCTGATTTGACTTTTTGAAGTCGGAATTTCCTTTTTAAATTTGACGAGTTGTGACCACAAACTCCTCTTACTGACTGGTTGGGGGTTGCTTCTTTAGTGCGTTTCCTTACGATCATTTTGCCATCCAGGGTTCTCTCCTGTCCGGATGCTTTGTCTGATCAACAACCGTCCTAATAGATGGGGCTATGTCTTCTTTTTTTAATGAAGACTTCTTTCCTGTCACGTTTAGTACAGCAGTATGGAGATGAACTCCATTTTATTGTCTGGGAATCCTGTCCACCCTGGTGTATTTGCGCAACCAATTGGAGAACCCTGTGAGCCGAAAGGCATAAAACTCATTTTGCTGTTTCACTGACTAGCTTCAAGCATTATTTCTACTTCATTTCATTTTTGTCCTTTGACTGTGAAGCTTCTGTCTCGTGTCGATCACTCGTGTTGGGTCCTAGGTGCCCCAGTTATCCACGCCTTAGTAGTCCTGTCGCTGTTGGTCCGCTACTGCTTGTTCCCCGAATTTTAGAGTTTCGCTTATTTGACTGCTATTCCTCGCTGAGGGTCACTTCACCATCCGTTACTAATGGACACGCTGGGTAGACATCAGTTATGTAAACTGGCCAGACAGGGACAGTTAGAAGATTCTCACTTTAATATAGAATTTCTGACGTTCACAAATGAACTCAAGATTCTGCGGCCACGCTACTCGCCCGCGTAAATATTATCCCCTGGTTGAAGATTGATTTTAAACTGCCAGTCAGTGATTAACGAGTTACGATCCATGCTATTTGGCATCGCATTCCTGTTATTTCAACTGCATTTTAGTCACCTGTTGGGTTGTTCATTTTATTGGCGTGCTGATTGGATTTTGTGACCCCGTATCGATGTAGTTGATGTCGCTCCAAAATGACATTGTTGCTAGGCTTCATGACTTGTACAACCATTCGGTTCCAACTTCTGACTTGCTCGCTCAGTAATCACCGTCTCATCTACTCAAATTTTTCGTTTTTGGCAAAGTGCTAGTTACTTGTTGTGACATTGTGACATTGGCCTAACTCAAATTGTAACGCTAATCTTAACCGTTACCTCCCTCCTCGCGTTATGTTAACACTTGACGCTAACCCCAATGTCTCTCGGAATGTAACATTAAGCCACCTGTATTATGAGGCGTTCCTATTCCCTCTGTCCTAATGAGGGGGGAACATGTAGATTATCCCTACCGCCTTGGACTGTGTGAGTTACTCCAGAAACTCTATTTTCTGGCTCGGGTTGTTGTTACTTTGTTTGTGCATGCCACGCGCTAGAGCTGTAAAAACGTAGTATTTCACGGCAACGTGTTACAGAGACTGAATTTTCCTAAGAACACTGAGGTATTTGTGCCGCGCGTGAAGCAATGCACCTGGATTTACCAGCATCTTGTTATGCCTGCTTTTGGAACCCTGACAGAACAGGATTTTGCTCTCTTTTATCGATTTGCTCAAGAAGATTACATTGTGCGGTGACACGGTGCGCCACTTAGTATTGCCCTATTCTATAGCTAACAGAGGTGTTTGCCTAGATGGCTGGAGTGAAAGGGCAGTCGGCTTTACTATAACACGGTAGTCCTCATCCGATACAATGCCACTTCCCGCTTTAATGCCTCGACTGCTTTCTCTGACTGCGTCATTTATTAGCTAGGCCTGAGTGCTGTAATCGGCAAGGCGATTGTTCATTCGTCGCCTCCGCTTCTCTGAAACCCGTATAATTTTTAGAGGCGCGCTCACACCTAGCGGACTGTGTGGTGTGTACGCTCGCGCGCCAGCGAGCACGCACTTTAGTTCATCCGTTTTGGCACTTACAGAGAGTCCTTCCTTTTTGAGCTGATCAGCTTCGCCCCCTACTGCATCTCTGGAGAGGGCGCAGCAATACACGCCTCTGTCATAATGTATGATCTAATCCTCCTCCCCTCTCCCTCCCCTACCTACTGAATTCAGGATATGTTTGCACAACCCACTGGCTATCAAGCCAGCTCTCCTGACGAGGTGGCCCTGGTCTCTTGGACAGCGAGCGTGGGAGTGACGCTAATTTTCAGAAACCAACAGGTCATGGCTCTGCGTTTACCCTCAGGTATACTTTCTGTCTATGCAAAGTTTCTTGCTTCAAGTTCGTTTTCCCATCATTCCTGTCTTTAAGTCTAACGTTGAGGAAGTCTATGAGGTCTCTCAAGTAATTTCTAGTTAATAACTTTGGGAAATTTTCATCTCACTGCTCCCAGTAAGGTCTCATAGCTCAGGTGATTAGAGCGTTGGTTGTACCAAAGGCTTCCCCTTTTTATCCTGGGGTAGAATCCCACGAGGCTGTCGAGTTTTTTACTATTTGGTCCAATTAATCAAATCTGGAAAACCTGAAAACCCTCTATTAGCGTGTGATAATTTTTTCAAGTTGCTTGTCACATAACCCCTTACAGGCAAAGTCCAGACCTTCGACATCCTACAGATGTTCCCCTTCTCCTCTGACCTCAAGCGTATGGGCATTATCGTGCGTGATCAAAACACCAAAGCTATCCACTTCTACGTGAAGGGCGCCGACACCGTAATGGCTAGCCTTGTCTCCTACACACCCTGGATGGAAGACGAAGCAGGCAATCTGGCTCGCGAGGGTCTGCGCACTCTGGTTGTCGCTCGTCGCGTTCTTACTGAGGAACAGTATGCCGACTTCTCCTCCAGGTAAGTCCTCTCCCCTGAAAGAGAAGGAGAAAAAGAACGCGTGACTGTGCTGCCAGTCAATCAGGAATGGGTGCACTTCGATTTATTTGTTTCCCGAAGCAAACAATCTCCATATGTGGGACTGTACGAAGTCACATACTAGGGTTTATCTGTCACTCCTGATTACTGAGCTACTTGCATTCCGTGTTGCCTTGGGGTTCCAGACCAAACACTCGAGTATCAACCGACCCCGGGGTTGGAGTAAGGCTTGCTGACTCCAGCAACCAGACCAGAAGTAGTAATTCAAGTTTCCTCCGCCTCTTTTCTGTGATTCGGTTTTCCCCCGCATACTTAGCTTATTTTACGCTTCCCGATTTAAGAAGAATTGCATTCGGTACCTTTTGCTGCTGGCTTCTCATCTGGCAGTGCTTTATTTTGACTGAATTACTGATTTCTGCATCTGAACCTTACTGTTCGATCCTTTTTCCTAGGTACCACCAGGCCACTATGAGCGTGGCGGATAGGGCAGCCAAAGTTCAAGCTGTAGTGGCGACGTTGGAAGTCGATCTCGAGCTGCTCTGTCTCACTGGTGTTGAGGATCGTCTTCAGGAGGGGGTGAGTTCTGCTTAACTGTGTTGGTAGGTATCTATGCTCATGCCTGATTCAGCCAGTGTCGATGCTGTAGCAAGTTGCACTTCTCTAGGTCTAACTGTTTGCAGCAGCAGATCTGGAGAACTTACCCATTTGTTTCTCCAGCGAAACGATGATGTTGTCGTAGTGAGTGCAAGCTGTCATTCGAAACCAGATAGTGGGGGTGAACCATCTCCAGTTTTTGATTATTTTCCACTCGCACAGTCCAGCATTCATGATCGTATAGGCGGCTGGTCCGACGGATGCCTGTTTGAATAGAGATATCGCGTCGTTTTCATGATCAAGGACTGTGAAAACTCGGCGAGCAGCATCGATTCTGGAGACGGTGTCGTTCTTACTCCGTTAATCGGCCATCAGCCTCATCGTGAGAAAACGAAGACAAAAAGAGTTACTCGCACGCTCCATGGTTCAGCATATCCCAGGGTAATAGGTCTTGCCTTTGGAGACTTAATCTTCCTACTCACGAGATTCGAGGCATCTCTGATTGTCATTTTTTTCCAGCGTTCTTCCATTCTCTGTTTAGTTTTGATGCAGTGACGTGTTTCCATCTGCACAGGAAATATTGTGGACTTATGCACGTTTCCTTTCTCTTCTCGCCACGCGGTCCTCCACCCATAAAATCTCTTCAATGTCATTCCAAGCGAGGACCCTTCTTCTCTTTTTTACATTTTTTGAGAGCAGTGAACGCATGATCTTGTGTTTTTGTTTGTGATTATTTTACTGCCAAGTTTTGACACCGTCTTCGGTGATCCCTCTTTATACAAAACATGTTATCTTTGGGACAGTACTTCTTCCATTTGACGGCCATAAATCTCGACCGGTGTCCTCTCCCACCCCATAAACACTTTGGTTAGCCGACTAATTTGGCGACGTGGAACTTTTGACTGTCTTCGTCTTCAGCGTTTGGTCACTTGCCTGTTAAACCTTTTTAGCTGAGCTTTTAGTAATTAATCAATGGCAAAGGTTGAACCGTCAACATACTCGGACACTACAGCACGATGTAGCTGCCTTTGAAGTATGGCGGGCTATCCTGCTGATCCTGCACTGCATGCTGTTGTCATACATCCCAGTCGGCAGCGTTACACTAGTCCAGAGGCTTGCAGGATTTGCTTATCCTGAAATATTACTGGATTTCTGACTAAAGTTTGGGATCGGGATCCTATAGCTATAAAAAAATGGCAACACTGTTGTCATGCTAGACTGGAGCCCCCGCAGCCAAGCAAGTCTTCACTGTCCTCCTGTTCAGTCATGTCTGCCTTCCTGGCAAATTGCACACGGGACCGAATGAGCGCCAGTTAAAGTCGGGATGTTATCTTATTTGTTGCTTCGTCACCCATAGCCAAAAGTAGCCGCTCCGCTGCCAGAATTAGCCTATTGGTATGTCGGCCTTGTTGCGCAGCCTTTGATTATTTCAACCTCTGCTGCCTGTGGTCGCTCAACCCCTCCAATGGTCCCCGTCTGCCATTGCAGAGTTCGGCACAGCCTTCGAAGGAATCACAAAAAGAGTGCTTTCTGTGGTTAATTTAGATGGACTGAGTTCGTTGGCTTGCTTCAGTTGACCATCCATACACTATTTTCAGTTTTTGGGCCATGCTACTACAGAGGACTTCTTCTGTAGACGTAATCTCTCTGCCCCTGATTGGCACGAAGGTATCCCACCTGAGTTTTAATATGAGCTACTCTGGAAAACTTGAATTGCTTCCGTCTGTGGAGCTACCTGCCTAATATTGGGGTTTCGGTGTTGCCTTTAAGTTTGTTCTCGGCATCCATATTTAAACTTATCATTTTCTGCAGGGGACTTGGGTACACGCTGAGTTTGCGGAGGGTTTTTCTGTGTTGACTGAATTGGTCTCAATTGTCCTGGTTGTTGTTTCTGCCGTCTCTAGGATGCACACCCTTACCAACTTTGTGTGACCACCTGTCATCCGGGGAAATATTCAAGGGTTCTGTGCGATCTCCACTGACAAAACAACTTCTTTAATCTACTTGCAAAGGTGACCGATATGCCCTACTCTGTAGGGACGATCGTGTCCCATAAACGCCGTCCTATTAACAACAGAGAGTACATCGTTGGACCAAAAGAACCCCGGTTGGTATCGAAGGTCGTCTGAACCTGGCGTTGGCCCTTGAGACGCCTGACGACGTCTAGTAAGCCAGAAATAGGCATTTAAGTCTTAATTGCCTCTGTGAGGACTCCGCTGCGTAGATAGGAGCGTTTGAATCTTAAGTTTCGCATTTATTACACACAGTCGCTGCACAGTCCAATGTTTGATGGCCGGAATGACCTCTTCCGTGGTCATGTATCATGGCTATCGCTTGTGTTGGCGTGATATTTATTCCTGCTATCATCAACCTCTTCCCTTTAATCATAACTTATAAATATGGCCAGTCTGACAAGTAACCTTGTTATGCCAGTAATCTAGGCTTATTGGCAGTTTGGTGACCCTGTTTGCTACTGAATGCCTCCTTGCCTCCCCTCAGGTCCGACCGGCTCTGGAAACATTACGTAATGCGGGCATAAAGGTTTGGATGCTGACTGGTGACAAGCTAGAGACGGCCGAATGCATCGCGAAGTCTTCGCGTTTGGTGCCGCATGGCCAGCCCCTGCACATTTTCCAGCCCGTTACCGGCCGCAGTGAGGCCCATTTGGAGTTGAATGCCTTCCGCAGAAGGTGTCATCTGCCCCTCGTTATTACCGGATCCTCCCTGGATGTGAGTTACTCCTTCCCTTCCCCGGTGCCCTCCAAGTTTACCTTTCATATCTAGGGGCCCTGCCGAAAAAGATGGTGGCCACCGAGATGCTGCGATACCACCAAGGAGACATTCGCCAGCTGGACCGTGTTCTAACCCGAGCCCTACCGAAGTAGGCATTAGATGATCGATGACGGCCGCGTGTAAACCATTTAATGACTATTTCAGTCTCCCCTGTCTTTATCAGAACTATCTCAATCCTCGCTCGTTGTCGTCTACCCATTTGCGATAGGTCCAGGCCATAAAGGTGAACCCGCATCTTGTTCTGCTATCAGACTCGATTGGTAAACGTCATTCTCTGTGCCTCGGGGAAGACGTTTAACTTTACGATCCAAGCCCACTTGTTACTGAAATCACAATGTCAACAATGGGTCGTTCAACCCTTACCTTAACTTCTGTGTTTTCCAAGTGCAGCTGCTTAGAGTGGCAAAATATAGTTTGGGAGGAATTCTTGTTTCTTTCTTTTCAACGAATTCCCTACCCTACCAGAAGGTGGTGGTTTATTATCATGCCTAGACGAACGCCTCTAGTGTAGTTTCTTATAAAGACCATATCTTGGGTTTGCTGAAGACTGTAACGACACCCGTTGCTGGATACAGACATACGAACCTTTTACTCCCCCTTTGTTCTGTCAAATGTAACCAAGAGGTCAGTTCCTCCAGCCTGCTGGCCACGTCCCCGCCTCATTTTGACATTTAGTTTCCATCAAGTACGGGCTCCGTTTAACGGACCTGGACACGATAAACATCTTGCTGTGTCCTTGTGAGCTTTTACACGTACCCCACGAGTCCCCTGTTGATCGTCCGTCGATAGCTATTACTCTTGGGATCACGTTATGTTCTCTCAAGATCTGTATTCTAAAAACGCCTGTGTGGTGCCCAGAAGCGGGAACCTCAGTTCCCAGTGATGATGACGGTGATTATTGTTATTTCTTAGCACCAACACCACCACTGACTTGACCCTTATACGATTTCAGACCTGCCTACGTTACTACGAGCACGAGACTGTGGAGCTTGCTCGCCAGTGTCCCGTCGTTGTTGTATGTCGCTGCTCCCCTACCCAGAAGGCGGGCATCGCGAAGCTTCTGGCTAGTCACACGGGCGCCGTGATTGCAGCCATCGGAGACGGTGGTAACGATGTCAGCATGATCCAGGCCGCACATGTCGGCATCGGTATTGTTGGCAAGGAGGGCAGGCAGGCTAGTTTGGCTTCAGACTTCAGTATCACCACATTCAGCCATGTGACTCGCCTGCTTCTGGTGCACGGACGCAACTGCTACAAGAACACTGCCTCCCTCTCACAGTTCATCATCCATCGGGGTAGGTTGATACACCGCCTTCACCTCATCCGAGGCTCACATACTTTTAATTATGACTCCTTCTTCTCTTTCGTGACACCTGCTGTCAACGCGGTATCTCCATCCCCCTCTCCCTTATCGTTGCAGATAACTCCGTTACAAGTTTGCATTATGGATTGTCTGTGACCACGTCTAGTCTCATGCAGCATCAGTTGACAGCATTGTGCATGTGCTTCTAATTAGAAACTAATACCTAGATGGGGTTGCAGGAAAGAAATTGTCAGCTTCGGTCATTTTATCAGCAATCCTTTTCTTAATGTGGCGAAGGAATCATGTTTGCGGGTTGGTATTCTGACTTTCAACTGATACTCTTCCAATTCGCTCAAGCTGATCCCTCTGGATGGGAAATCCCGACTCTGGTAGCACATGGTTTGGGTTGAAGCCTTCAAGTATTAGTACGGATAAGCAACTCTACCGCACTTTCTCTTCCGATGTCAATATGAACGTGGAAATCGTACTCCTTCATTTTTGTTCTTTCCAACTACTGGGCTCAATACACATGTCTCTGGAGAACGTCAGCGTACGAGTTACTAGTGACCAAATTGTATGGATATCAGACTTACAATCCCTCTCAAGCGGTCTTCCCTCTTTGTAGTCATATTTTAAAACCGTAAGCACCAGTGCCTAATGTGTAGCTTTCTGCTTGCAAGATGCAGCTATACTTGCGCTGTCGATTACCTCGTCGGACCAATCAAGCAATGAACTGATGATGAGCATGACAGTCCCTTGATGATGATGATGATGATGACGATGATGATGACGACGACGATGATGATGATGATGAGGAGGAGGAGGAGGAAGAAGAAGAAGAAGATGAGGACGACGATGATGATGATGAAGACGATGACGACGACGATGATGGGCATTTGTCATAATTAGTTTTATATGAGGGATACATGCACAGCCTCGACCACACTCTTTCGCACCCACCAAGTCCTTGTGGGCAGTGTGAATCAAGCCAAATAGAGGTTGATTTGGACGCTCTCGCTGGACTGCAATAATTTTTTTCGCCTGCCAACATGACTAGTTCCTATCTTATTTTCCAAACACTACTCAAAATTCGCAGTTCGAAGCGAGACCGACGCGCCGACCTTATATGGTTTCTCCTGGCCAACTTAGGTGGGTACCTGTTGCATCCCTACCCAACGCAGCATCGTGAAGCCAAAGATGAGAACTTAGTCTCCGGTGGACTTGAAGTTACTTGCCCACCACTTGCGTCCAGCAAACTGGCTACCATTTCCCAGACATCCCTGTGATGGGGCCGCCACGTGTGTGATCTGTGTACAATGGAGAAGAAATCCCTGGCCAGGCCCGACATCCAAATTCATTTCTAGTTGTCTTGGTTCGGCCCACCTCCGCATTCCCCGCAACCCCCCCCCCCCCCCCCCCCCCTCCAAGGTCTTCATGCCGGCGCGGGAAAGAACTCATTTTAAAGAGAAAAGAAACAAGCTAATTGGACTGCAGGAAAAGTGAAGGGTTGTTTGGAGGCCGGCTGCAAGGGGTGGGGGGTGAGGGGACGAAGCTCCAACAACTGTACTGGTGAGATTTTGATAAGATTTGAAACCGTGATTCGCAAAGGCCTTTCTTAGTGCACAATCTGAAGGCACATTCTTATCGTCAACAGCATCTGGGCCCTAATCTTTGACCCACTTGCTGAACTAGCATTTGTCGTCTGCAATTAGCAACTATTAATAATGGAGCAGGAGCGGGTTGAGCGTGTTGCCTATTCGCATCCCCTGGGGCTTTTCTTTGGAGACGTCATTTAAAAAGATCGTTCGCCGCGAATGAAAGAGTGCTACTGTGTAAAACAGGGTACAATGGTGAGTTGCGCGTGAAGTATTTGACAGTAAAGCAGGCATCTATCTTTCTTCCTCCTCCTCCTTCCTACCCCCACTGCCAGCACCGTCTATAGCGCAAAAATCAGCATTGTTGTCATTACATACTTGTGCCGAAATGGAAGGAGACGAGCCTATTTCCAGAGCCGTCAGAGCATTTCTTTGAGATTTCCAACCCACTTTGTTTGTACTTATTTGTCATAACCATAGGTATCTATGTTGCCTCACCCGAGGTCCGTCAGATAGGCTATCTCTCCTCCCACTACTCCACTAGCTATACACCTTCAACCCTGAATACTATTGACCTACTGCATTGCTATACCCCTCTCCTCTCCCATCATTATCAAGAATCCTTCACATTCGTTGGCATTTGAAGGGATTCACGAATGATGGATTCCGCTTTTTATTCGTGGATGAAGGCTTTATACCTGCTCCATCCGCCCCTTTCGGATTATTTATGTTTTTATACGAAACGGAACCAAATTTGCCTTCCTTAATAGAAAAGAACGTTTCGTAGTTTTACAATTCAACTCTTCATCGCCTAAAACGTCGGGCGTACCCGGATCACGGTTACTCTTGTTGAGACTTCTTTTCGTATTCGCGTCATCTAAATATAGCCTCCAGTACCATTGATTATTACCTTCGTCAGTTGTAGTTTTCTTTACACCTACACACACACACACGCTACCTTTAATTGGTGGTTGTATTTACACCCGCTCACATGCATACTAAAGCCTGAATATCGTAGGAAGTCATCACGGGAAAGCTGAGCTTTGCGAGTTTTTTTTTTCAAGTCAAGTTGACATCGGTTCCCCGTTCATCGGGGTTAGGATGGGTGGAGTGAACCTTGACTATCTAAATTTTGCATTTCATCACAGGTAGTGTGTATCCCCCTCCGACCCCCTCCCCCAGCATATTTTGTTTCCTGATCTCAATTTCGCACTTTTTTTCGTGGGACTCATAGGTGTCATCATCAGTGTGATGCAGGCCATCATTTTCTGCTATCTTCTACTTCGTCTCGGTGGCGCTATTTCCCGGCTTTCTGATGGTGGGCTATGCCACGATCTTCACCATGTTCCCAGTCTTCTCGTTGGTGCTAGACAAGGACGTCTCCTGATCTCACCGCTCTCACCTATCCTGAACTCTACAAGGACCTCACTAAGGGCAGGGAGCTCACCTTCAAGACCTTCTTCGTCTGGATGCTGATTAGCATATACCAGGGTGCGTGTCACAGGTGTTCTACGTCCTGTCCTTCCTCTCCCTTAATCATTGCATATTTTATCAGTTTACCCTTGTGGAGTTCTTGGGCATCATTGCTTTCCAATGAATGCGTTCTTGCGCCGCATAGAACTCTAAGCTTCGTCTCCGTGACTCGGTGGTAAAGGAAGATGCTTTATAAAAATGAGAGAAGCTTCAGCCCTATGAATCGTAGTTTTGTCCTTTTAGGGTAGATGTAAAGAAAACGGGTTTGGGGAACAAAGAGTTATTCTCAGCCTGTAAACACATAGTTTTTAAGTCATCGAATTTCTCGTATTTATTTGGAGTTGTGAATATTCTAGAAAATTCCGGCCTCTGATGTATCGTTTGAGGATTGGCTGTTTCTTGCGCGAGCATACCTTCGTAGAAAATCTCTAATTTTCGACCGGCTATTGATTGAGCCGCACGCATAAGCAAAGGCATCACACATACTCGATGCTGCAGTACACGCTAATTGGCTGCTTGCATTAGCGTGCACATTCCGCTGCCGGCGTGGTCTGCTGTACCTTGCGTGATTACGCCTTAATCCCTGAGTACACATTGTTTCCATTTTCCATACCAATCCTTATTTCTTCATCCCCTGGATGACGGAAAGTCTAGAAGACTGAGCCCATCTGTCAGCCGCGATGCGAGCTACTGGATGCGTACATAAGGATGCAGATAATGGAACGGTTTTCGGTAGAATCTAGCCGCGAGCTAACCAGGACCTGGAGCCATCGTCACCTTGCAGCGATACAACCTCTAGGTGGAGATAGGCACTGCTATTGCCGGTCGCTGTCTGAAAAATTGTTACAGTGTTGTGCGTCATCGAATAAGGCTTCATAGACATCGATCAACATCTTAGAACGTTAGACTAGCGTACGGGAGGGATGTGTAGGAACATCCACTTTCGAGGCCCGGTGCCACTATAAGTCAAACCTCCATCAAACTGCCCAGCACACCCGCTGTGTGACGAGCCAGGACCTACCTCGACTTCTGGCTGGCTTAACGATTGTGATTTGCACGCTCTAGATAGATTTGTTCGGAGGGCAACGATTTCGCTGCCCAACAACCCCGTTAGGGAAACTGCTGTTGTCGTAAAGCCGACGGGTTGTCTGTCAGATTTGATGGGCAGAGTTCCATTGCTGGATGTCACCGTACTGCATAGGCTTACCCTGCTGTTTCTATTAGCACCTGCATTAATGCTGTAGTATACTAACCAAAAGCCAGAAAAACAAATGTTAGCTAACGTAACCACGCTCCCACAGCCATGCCTTTTTTAATACTGTGATACTCAAAAATCATTTGAATGGGTTATGTGTTTTTAGTGTTTTCGATGTCTGGAGCGAACCCCAGCCATACTAGAACGATATAGTTAGGTTATGTTGGAGGAGGAGTAGAAGTTATTCATTTTGATCATGACGTGAGTATGGTCCAAGACACTTCGCACCGCTGCCCTGCTGTATTCACAGTAGTAGCAGTATTAGTATTGGACGTAGTAGTAGGAGTAGTGGAGGTGGTAGCAGTAGTGGTAGCAGCAGCATCATTAGTAGTAGTAGTCGAAGTAGTAATATTAGAAGGGGTAGTATTAGCATGTAGTAGCAGTTTCAATAGTGGTAGTAAGATAAGTAGTAGTAGTAATCATCGTAGAAGTAGTAAGATTATTATTATTATTAGTACCATTAGTTATATGAGCAGTAGTAGTAGGGGTGAGGTAGTAATAACAATAGCATTTGAGGTATTATTACTAATATTAGTATAAATAGTAGTCGAAGTAGTAATATTAGTAGAATCAGTAGTAAGAAGTAGTAGTCGCAGTAATGGTAGTTAGAGTAGCAGTAACATAAGCACCAATAATGGTATTTTTCGTATTAGTTATAGTTTGATGATTTTGCTTTTGACGCCTTTCTTCTCGCCTCTACCCAATTTTTCTCTGCAGGCGGTGTCATTATGTACGGTGCTTTGATCCTCTTCGACGCCGACTTCATTCACGTGGTGTCAATTACCTTCACCTCGGTACTACTGACGGAACTGCTCATGGTCGCCCTGACCATTCGTACCTGGCACTTCGTCATGATTGCCTCTGAGCTGGCCAGCCTTGCCATCTACATTGTCGCTCTGGTAGTCTTCAAGTCCTTCTTCGGTGGGTCCCCTCCTCAGCTTCCGCCCTCCCTATCCGTGTGTGATTGCTTGGCTTTCAGTCTTTTACCTGGTTGCAGTACAAAGCTTCCTAGGAACCCGAACTCGCGCGGATAACGGGAATGTTTATTGTGTTTTCATTGGCGCCTGGTGCAGCGAAAGAATGAACATTGGGCGGGGAATCATTGTTTCAGACTTAGTTGTCGTCGTCAGCTCTTCCTGCTTCCCGCTTACTGGAGCTCCGAACACCACAGCCAGTCAGCATCCTTCGCTCGCCCACTTACTCGATAGGGCGTGAAGACCCTAAATAACGCTCTGAGGGCACACTGAGCCCAGATACCCGACGCCTCATGCTGAAGTGATGCTCACTGACCTATCCCGACCTCGGGCGGCATCACAGACGATCGTGCTTTTCGTTTCAGCTCTAGTCTGGAATGCTGGCGGATGGTTTATCGGAGACCACCGATGCATAATTAGCAATGGCAACTCAATCGGTCATTTCAATTTTCCGTCCTGTACTGCAGGCGTGCTGCGAATAACATTCAACCGAAAATTCGTTAAAAAAAATTTTGTGCCGGGTCTGTATGCGTCTGAATGTGGACGTGAACGTTGTCAAACGGGTAGAGATGCATTGTATGGCTGCCTTAACAGAGCACGGGAATAGTAACTGCCTCGTGCGCTTACAATAGGTGGCTTTACGGTAAATTTCATGAAGGGTAAATATACCCGCGCCTTAACGATAACCATAACAGACTGTCACCCCAACCTAAATGTAAACCCTACAATTAACACGATTATAACCTTAGCGCTTAGCCTTGTCGTGATCCTTAACCGAACTCTGGTCTTAAATTCAAACTTATCTCCAACCCTCACCTTAATCCTAGACCTAATTTCCGTGGAACTTAGCGCAAAGCCACATGAACTGTGAGCAGTTCCTTTTCCCGTGTCCCGTTTAGGCGGCCATAAAAGGCATCCTTACTGCCAAACGTTCCGGTCAAAAAATATGACAATGTGACTCTTCGTAGTGGACGATGATCTTCACTCAGAATGAAGCTTCCTAGGCCTGTCCGAAAGTTTACGTGCTTATTTGAGCTAAAATTCGTGTGCTTCTATGGGAAAACCACGTATCTTTTGTAAACTGTCAACGGGAAATCTAGTATGCATGAGGAGGAAAATCGGCGAAACGTTTTTCTGGGTTTTAATGGAGTACTTCTGCTGTTAGTGTGGCAAATTATGCGATATTTTTTTATTTATTTTTTATAAACCCTCCTGCCTCTTGGCAGCTTGTGAATATTTTTTCGGTTACCACACTAAGGTTAATGCATTTCAACTCAAATATTCATATCCACTTTTGGAGCGAGCCTGAACACGGTTTTACCCAAAAAGGACTGACACTAACTCAGCAAATCAAACGAACTAAAAGCTCTAGGTTTATCAACCCTGCTCAGAGGCTAGTACAATTGTCTTGCATGTGTTCCACTATCTTGGGACTATACGTGTTTCTTTATAGTGGGTGCACATTTTCGGGACGGTGAAAATAATGTGTATTTTTCCGCTTTTCCGCTCAGTTGCCACTTTGTTAGGCCGACTTGAGTAGCCATTTCCTTTGTTCGTTCGTATGTTGGTCTACTTTTTGGGCTCCTAACGTGTATGCAATATCTTAAGAAGAAGGCGATGCGATCGTGGAAACAAACATTTCCGTTTCACATTTCCGATTCACATGCAACAACAGACGGAAAGTGGTGTATGCATGAGTGATGCAGTATTTACACGATGCCGCCGTTATGGCACCACTTATCTATCATAATTAAAGGCTCTTAAGTTTATCGTGGACCGTCGTACTTCATGCTTTATCGTCCGTATCCGAGTCGTTGATTGTCGCGCTTTTATAACTACTACCGGCTTTTGGCGTATTAATAATACCCGTGACATGTTTTCTTTTTTAATACTGTCACTGGAAGCAGTATAGCATTACCCAACAGAGTGAAGGGAGGCTGGAATGACCACTTTTGGCTTATTAGCCGTCACCAGTCAACTCTGCCCAAATTCAGGTGGACCCCACCCGAGGCTCGAACCCACAACCTGTTGATTCGAAGTCCGACAGTTCGACCGTCGTAGTCCGACGATGTCCACCGTATGCTCCATGGAAGGGTTGGAGCAGGGACGGTGACTTGTGCGTGAATTAGTTTTAAGTGATAGTAGCCTTGCGCTGCAGCTACCGCACTCTCTCCTCGTCCCCCACTTGAGCCCGGTGTCAAGACAGAGTCAAGAAGACCGGAGATGGGAGAGGGCGCAGGTGGCTGGCGCGGCCGGAGCCGCCCTGGGCGTGCCTGGCTCGGATCCCACGGAGTGGCAGTGCCATAAAGGCCACATTAAGAAGGAGCCATTGCAACCTGACTCTCAGTCCGCCAGTCAGCCACCACACAAAACACACATTGGGCTGACCACGCGGTCCGAGTTATCCCGTCATTTGGCAACCTTCCAAGCCACGGCTTTTAGCGCACCGTGATAGTTTCAAGCGCGTCAGATTGTTTATAGTGAGGAAAATACGCTGAGCTCTCGACCTTACTCTCTCCCCCACCCCCACAATCAGACCACTGTCCGAGCCGGTCAGTTGTCTGATGCGGAAGCGGGCGCAGCTGCTGGTGACCTCGTCTACGTGTACTACGTACATGACATGGCCCCCCAAACACAAGCACCAGGATTTCACACAACAGGGGGTTAAACGGCTTACATCTCACATGTGTGAGATAGCCAGAGGTCACGTTAAGAAGAAGCCATCGCAGCCTGACTCTCAGACCACCATTCAGCCACTCCACACAACACACATTGGACTAACTGCGAGGTCTGAGTGTAATTGTCAGTTGGCAACCTTCCAACCGCGGCACTCAACGTTACCGCACTCTCTTCTCCTCCCCCACCTGAGCCCGGTCTCATGACACAGTCAAGAAGACCGGAGATGGGAGAGGGCACAGGTGGCTGGCGCGGCCGGAGCCGCCCCTGGGGGTGCCATAAAGACCACATTAAGAAATTTCAGCACCTACTACGAAGGGGCGGCCACTTTGCAGTGGCTCACGCGGTTGTCGCATTGTGATCTGATTTCGGCCTCATCTAAGCCTGATTATTAAATGTATAGAGGTTTTTCGGCCAAGCAATACGATCTTGTGCTTACTTCACGTTTTCTGAACGGTTTTATTTCAAACCTGGTGTGCATCCCACCGCTGCCCGCCCCCTCATCTCGTTAATTATTTTTCTCGTTTCAGATCAAGCCTTTTTGTTGACCTGGAACTTTGTATGGAAGGTTTTCGCCATCACCGCGATCAGTTGTATCCCCTTGGTGGTGCTAAAGTGCATCCGACTGAAACTTCGACCACCCATCTACTCGAAACTGCGCTAGGTCGCTGAAGCATCAATCGCACGAATGGGTGCATTAGCGTCCACCCTACCTCTAACTTCTATGCTGCCCACGTCACTCTGCCACCCAAAACTGCTCCCGTTCGATATTGTCAGATTTTCCCAGCCCCTGTTCTCTTCCACCCCTCCCCTCTACTCTTCTTCGAGCTTTCATACGACCCTGTCCGTCCCACTCCCCGCCTCGCTCTTGGAAGCAGCCGTGCGGAAGGCGAGGATCGTGTCCTTCTCTGTTCTCCTATGAAGCTTTTTTGCCTGTCGGGATATGAACACACCACTACACGCTGCTTGTTTTATGATGTTGGGCGTTTTTCTGTGCACTGCCTTTTTGCCGTCGAACTCGGTCATTCCTTCTGTTTTTTTCGTTTCTCTGACTTGGCTTCTGTTTTTATGTCATCACTATCTGCGTTTTCGCCTTTTTTATTATCTACAAAGTTTGACACTCATCCTACCTAGACTTTAAAACCGACTATTTCTCTATTGAATCTGTTTTGACTCGGTTTCTGCTCGTGTTTTGTGACTGCCGGGTGGCATTGAGATTCCTTATAGTCGAACAGTTATGGAACAAGTTGTGTTACGTCCCCTAAAGGACTAATTTAAGGCTAACAGGTAGATAGTATCTGTTACAGTCGGCTTAGAGGACGGTAATGGCCCTTCTAGTCTTCCTTGGCTTTTTATTCCTTCATGCCTGTTCCCAGGATATCGTCAGACTACTGCGAATGTGCAACATAGCTAACGTGCCTGAAAAGTCAATACCGATTTAGCGTTTCCGCCAATGAGCGTTCGCGGTGGGCCATTGTCCATTTGGATTGGCTGTCATTTCTTCCATTTCACTTGCGGAATTGTGTGCGCTGGATGATGTATGGCTCAACGGAGTGCGTGGCCTAGAAGAACTCACAATTTTTTTGAGAGGGCTGATATCGATTATGCGAGCATTGTCTCAAGCGAAGGCGTGCCGTTATGCATGACCACTTGGGCCCAACTGTCTCCTTTTCACCTCCGATTAGTGTTCCCATGTTCATAAAGAGGCCGAATTTCCCGTTTGACCCAAGTGTACTACATTTTGGCTACCGCACAAAATCTCGTAGACTACTTCTTTTTTAAATTGTCTGCCCTACCCTTAGGGTGTTCAAGCCAGGTGCGCAGTGTGATCGCCAATTTCGTGTGCTACTTGTATTTTTTGTTTCATCGGAGGTCTTTTAACGTGTCCAGACGTATTCTTAATGTAGGGTATGGTCCACCGGACTGTTGGTTGGCACACCTAGTTGGACCTACCTGGGTCTTTTGGCTCCTGTGTCATGTATCGACTCACAAAATCACTTTTGTATCCATTTAGAGAACATAATGCAAACAAATAATTTGGTTCGCATAGACAGCTTTCTGCATATTGGCAGTAATTTTCTTTGAGTAAGTGAGCTCTTGACAGAACCGGTTTAGTAACATATGACATGTTGGTTTTCAAAATGCAATATTACTTCTACCCCGTACGCCTCCATGCAAATCTGCGGTAGAATACAGCCGGCTGCATCATGTCACCACACACATCCTCATCTGTCCTCTTCTGCTGTGTTTGGGAAACCAGGTCTTCTGAGTGTGTAGCACTTGCACGCGGACTGTTCCTAGCTCTGGTAACCACGTCTCAATTTCAGCATCAGCTGAATGACCGAATCGGACGGTGTTCTGGTAACCGGGAATAGGAATTTAGAGTGGCGTCGATGTCCCAGTGTTTCTCACTGTAAACAGTCTGATGCGCTTGCAGCTTTCCCCGTGCGCTAACATCCGTGACTTGGGAGGCCGCCAACTAACGGGGTAACTCGGACCTCACAGTCAGCGCAGAGCGCGTTTGTGTGAAGAGGGCGACTGATGGACTGAGAGTCGGTTCCGATGGCTCCCATCCACGCGGTGGGATCCGAGCCAGTGTCTTGGGACGCTTATGGACGGGTTCTCGCTGAGCCAGTAATTTGCGCTCTTGCTCTCTCTAATGCCTGCAGTCTTCTTGGCTTGGTCACGACACCGGGTCCAGGTGAGGGAAGAGGATAGAGTGCGGTTGATGCAGCGCAATTCCACTACTACCGCCATAATGCACAAGTCACCGTCTGCGTTACCATATTGTGGAGTTCAGGGCGGACCGCGTAAGATGAATTTTACTTTGTGTGTGTGTTTTTAGGGGGTACTATTTAGGGGGAGCATCACACAGGTAACATTTGGTCACTCCATTTGTCTCGTACAGCTGGTGAATGCTCCTGTGGCCGCCTCTAACTGGTACTCCACCCACCGTCCCCCACTCCTTATCCCAAATATCCTACGGCGAGCGCCACAGTAATCACATAGGTGGCCCAGCCTAACTCGGGTCGCTCTCACACTAAAATGAAACCATGACCTTTAAGTGGAGTTCGGCAGCTATCCGGGATTTCCCAGCAGCCCTATTTAGGGACAGCACTGCTTTCCTCTCACAAAGGAAGTGGCTAAAAAGGGCGGAACGGAGGACGGTGCCCGTCGCTGGGGAACAAGCCCACTTCAAGGTGTACATGGCTGCTCTCAGCGAGACCCGACTCTCTGAACAGTGTTAGCAAGAGGAGGTGGGTGCTGGCTACACCTTCTTCTGGAGCGGCCGGACGAAAGGCAGAGTGACGCGACACTCTTGTCGCCTTTGCCATCCGGAACGACATTGTTGGACGTCTGCCCTGTCTGCCGCAGGGTATCAATGATCACCTGATTAGCCTCCACCTGCCTCTTCGGGGAGACCAGTTCGCCACCATCATCAGCGCATATGCCCCCACGACGAGCTCTGATGAGAAAAATGACAAATTTTACGAGGACAGGCATGTCCTGCTGGCAACTGTGCCGAAGGTGGACAAGTTAATTGTGCTTGATGACTTCAACGCCCGCGTCTGGACAGACAATGCTGCCTGGCAGGGGTGCTGGGTCCCCACGGTCTCGTTAGCTTTAACGATAACGGCTTCCATCTTCTGTGAACCTGTGCGGAACACCATCTCCAGCTGGGCAACACCTTCTTTTGCCTTCCGACGTGGGAGTAGGCCAGGTGCATGCACCCTCGGTCGCGGCGCTGGCAGCTGCTGAACTATATTCTCGTCCGGTGGCGAGATTTACAGGAAGTGCTTGTGTCCAAGGTGATCCGCATCATCATCATATCCAATATGAGGTTCCGACTTCAACCCCGTCGGAGGCCCCAAGGTAAGGGATCGCCAGGTAAGTTAAATACTTATTTGTTAAATTTTCCTGCTCACTGTATTGATTTCTGCAACCAAATAACCCAGAAACTGGAGAACATGCATGTTCCAGATAATAACGCCACCGTGGAGACACGATGGTGTCAACTTCGAAATGTCATCCAGTCCACCGCCCTCGAAGTCCTCGGACGCGCACACCGTCAAACCCAGGAGTGGTTCGACGACATTGACACCGACATCAGCAACCTACTCGCGGTGAAGAACCAACTACACAAAGCCCACAATGACCTTCGGAATTATGCCTCCAAAACAGCCGTCTTAGATACCACCGCCTTGTACAGCAACGGCTGCGGGAGATGCAGGACACCTGGATGGTTCGAAGGGCTGAGGAAATCCAGGGGTATGCGGACCGAAATGAGATGAATAAAACTTATTTTAAAGCCATCTACGGCCCCTGCATCAAGGGGATTTGCACCGCTGCTCAGCTCCGTTGGCACAACACTGCTGACAAAGAAATCGCAAATTCTGGAGCGCTGGGCCGAGCACTTCAGAAGTGTCCTTAATTGCTCATCAGCCATCTCCGATGCTGCCATTGACCAGCTGCCTCAATTTGGGCACGAACAATGACCTGGATCTCCCGCCTTCCCTACCAGAAACCACCCGGGCCGTGCAACAGATTTCCAGCGATAAAGCACCGGGATCCGACGCAATCCCACCGGAAGTATACAAGCACGGTGGGCCCCGGCTGATGGCAGAACTCACAACACTCTTCCAGGAGATGTGGCGCCAAGGACAAGTTCCTCAGGATTTCAAAGACGCGACCATCGTCCATCTCTACAAACGGAAGGGGGACCGGCAACTCTGTGATAATTACAGAGGCATCTCGTTGCTCAACATCGCCGGGAAGATCTTCGTCTTATCCTTCTCAATAGTCTGAACGGTCACCTAGAGCAGGGTCTGCTCCCAGAAAGCCAATGTTGCTTCCGCCGACACCGCGAAACAACTGACATGATATTTGCTGCCTGCCAGATACAAGAGAAGTGCCAAGAGATGTGAACTCACCTTTACACTACCTTCTTGGATCTGACGAAAGCCTTTGACACGGTTAATCACGACGGACTGTGGAAAGTCATGCAGAAATTCGACTGCCCTGAGCGGTTCACGCACATGATGCGTCAGCTTCATGACGGGATGACGGCGCGTGTCACTGACAACGGGATGGTATCCGAAGCATTCACAGAGACCAACGGAGTCAAGCAGGGCTGCGTTTTGGCTGCCACCCTGTTCAGTCTCATGTTCTCTGCTATCCTGATGGACGCCTATCGTGATGAGCATCCTGGGTTCCGCATGGCATACAGAACTGACGGGCACCTTCTCAACAGTCAGCGTATGTAGGCCCCAACGCGCGTGTCTACGAATGCAGTCCATGACCTGCTCTTCGCGGAAGACTGCGCCCTTAACACCATGACGTAGGAGGACATGTAAAGGAGCATGAACATATTCGCCGCAGGCTGCGCCAATTTTGAATTTAACAATCAGTACAGCTAAAAGGTGGTCACGCAACACTCGCCGCCCAGCGCAGAATACAATGCTCCCCAAATCAATGTCAATGGCGCTCAACTCAAATATGTGGAAATCTTTGCTTATCTGGAAAGCACACTGACACGCCACACGAGAATCAACGACGAGGTTGCTCAACGGATCTCCACAGCCAGTCATGCCTTCGGCCGGCTGCAGGCCTCCGTGTGGAATCGCCACGGTATTCACCTGAACACCAAACTGAAGATATACAAGGCCGTCATCTTGACCACACTCCTTTACGGAGGGCAGACCTGAATCGTCTACTCAAACCAAGCCAGGAAGCTGAATCGCTTCCATCTCAGCTGCCTCCGCAGAATACTGTAGCTGTGATGGCAAGACAGGATCCCGGACACGGAACTCCTGGAGCGGACCGGAATCCTCAGCATTCACGCCATGCTGAGGCAAGCGCAACTGCGATGAAGCAGCAACCTGGTGAGAATGGACGAGGAGCGACTACCCAAACGACTTTTCTACGGAAATGTTGCTACGGGTGCGCACCGACAGGGAGGTCAAAAATGACGCTACAAGGCCACTTTGAATAAATCTCTGAAGCAACTGCAAATCAACCCGGCTACCTGGGAGGACCTCGCCCAGGATAGACCGGCATGGAGAAGATCCGTGAAGACTGGTGCCGCAATCTATGAGGCCAACCGGATCGCCGTTTCTAAGGCCAAACGGGTGGCTCTCAAGTCACAAGAACCGTGGATCACCACCGCCAATGCCCAAGCCTTACCAACGTGCCCACGCTGTCAACGCACATTCCGCGCGCGAATAGGCCATTTCGGACGTCTTCGAATTCAATGCAACAACAATCCTATAACCTCAGCCTCTGCCACACCAGCCTCACACCCCACGACTACGACCACCCCAACCACTTATAACAACTTCATCGATTCTTCGCCACCGACGATCACTGACACCATCCTCCCTCCTCCACTCCCTGCACCGTTCACTGCGATGAACACCACTCGCCCCACTCATACCACCTCAGTAGCCACCTCCGACTACCTGTCACCTACTACCTGCAATACCACCACCGCCCCCAGTACCAGCGATAGGGACTAGGTACTAACATGTCCTCATTGCGATCGCACATTCTCCTCACATATCGGCCTGGTCGGTCACTTGCGAATCCATCGCACAGAGGCTGTCGAACTACTGCCTGGAACACCAACACAAAGTGGAGATCGCCGCCTCCGATGCCAGGTGCATTCTCTCATCGCATAGACCTGATCGGTTACATGCGCATCCACGAAAACGGCATCTATCATGATGGCAGCACATCTTGCGCACCCATCAACACTTCCCATATTCCTCCTATGAGCTCGAATACCAGTACCATCAGCTGAGCCCCCGCGGACTCAGCACCTCCTGACCTATCTTTTCCTCATTGTCGCCGCAAATTCACATCACGCATCGGCCTGGTCGGTCACTTTGGAATCCATCGCTCAGAGACGGGCGAACCAGTGCAAGGAGCACTAATATACACCCGCCGCATTCGACTTAGCTGTGCACACTGCCCACGCACATTCACACACCGCATGGGACTCTTAGGTCACCTGCGTCTCCATGAAAACCTGCGGTAGTACACCACCGGCTATAACACAAAACTACATCTCTACTCATCAAACCTCTGCACATCACATGATCACGCGCAACACCACGCAAACATGATCTGTAGTCTGCGTAGCTGATTGAATGGCAAGTATGATCCTTGGCTACTTCTCCGTTTGGTTCCTATGTTGCATGTGTGCTCTGAGCTTGAGAATATCACGGGGTGATAAGCGCCGTGGGTTAGAAGGTTGTCAACTGGCAATTACACTCAGACACTCGCAGTCAGTCTAATGTGTGTTGTGTAGAGTGGTTGAATGGTGGTCTGAGAGTCAGGCTACGATGGCTCCTTATTAATGTGACCTCTGGTTATCTCACACATCTGAGCTGTGAACCTTTCAACTCCCTGTTGTGTGAAATCCTGGTGCTTGTGTTTGGAGGGCCAGGTCGTGTATTTAGTACACGTAGACGAGGTCACCAGCAGCTGCGCCCACTTCTGTATCAGACAACCGACCGGCTCGAACGGTGGTCTGATTGTGGGGGTGGGGGATAGAGTGAAGTTGACGGCTCAGCGCATTTTCCTCACTATAAACAATCTGACGCGCTTGAAGCTATCATGGTGCGCTAAAATCGTGGCTTGGAAGGTTGCCAACTGACGGGATAACTCTGACCGCGTGGTCAGCCGAATGTGTGTTTTGTGTGGAGTTGCTAACTGGCGGACTGAGTCAGTCTGCAATGGCTGCTTCTTAGTGTGGCTGTTATGGCACTCCCACTCCGTGGGATCCGAGCAAGGTGTGTTGGTACATCCAGGGGCTACTCGGGCCGTACCAGCCACCTGCGGCCTCTCCCATCTCCGGTCTTCTTGACTCTGTCATGACACCGGGCTCAGTTAGGGAAGGAGGATGAGAGTGCGGTAGATGCAGCGCAAGTCTCATATCACTTAAAATTAAATCACGCGCAAGTCACTGTTCCTGCATCACCCTGCTGTTGAGCGTACGGTGGACATTGTCGGACTAGGCGGTCGAACTCTGGTGTGAACCTGGGTGCTAATACCCAGTACGTATTTGTTCTATCGTCGATTTGAATTTTGCTGTTGCCATCTCTTCTACGCCTTCTACTTTTTGTAGTGTAATTCAGAAATCTTGTCAACCTAAGGGTTTTCCCTGGTTTTTTTGTACAACCGATATTCAGCCTTTCCTAATAAATTCAGCTCATGAAGGGAATGACTTTGACGCTTATAAATTCATACGGATGAGGTCGTTGTGCTCATCCAATGGAAGTAGAGTGCTCCAAAATTTCAGCTAGCAAAGGTGGACTTTATTTGCATCAATATGGTAGTTCATGGTTTCACATGCTGCGGGAGAAAGTACGTTACTGGATCGAAGCCAGGCGATGACTTCGTCTTGGCCACCGCCACCACCGTCAGGTCTTTTCCGGTATCATAATCCTCGCCCTCACCTCGATTCGTTTTCTCCAGTGACGCCTGCCGACCCCGGCCCACCGTCAATGCCTCAACCGCGGCTGGCACCAGACTCCCACGGCTAGACTGATGGCTGCGCTGACATCGGCGCATATGCTGGACGAGGTCACTGGTGAGTTGGAAGGCGCTGCAACACTTGGCACACCAGTTTCGCGTCAGCGGACCCCCGGCAGACTGGCTCAGGGACCCCTCTTCGGTGGGTGGCGGAAGGAGCAGACCCCCGAAGAACTCCCGTATGATTGGGTTACGTGAGTCAACCATCAGTGGCTGGTCTAGGATGGTCGCACCCACGCAGCAGCAGGCCCTAGTGGGTGGGCGGGGGGAGTTGAGCTGAAGGGGGTCAATTCGGGACAGGGGACTGGGCTGACCCAATGAAGGGGGGGTTTTGTGGTGGAGGAGGGCTGGAAGCGGACTTTTGGCTGTCGTGACAGTGATGGGACCCAGGGGACGTTGACAACGGAAGAGTCGATGACAGATGTAGGGGTATATGTGCAGGAAAGCCATCTGGCAGGGCTCACATTGCAAAACTGTTTTGCCAGGGAGTTCGGCTGATAAAAAGTCAAGTGAAGGTATATGGATTGTAGCACGCTGGAAATAAATTGCTGTTAAATTTAAAATGACAAATTACTCACTTAGAAAAACTGGATAAGGCCTTTTGAAACACAACCGGTTATTTTTAATTCGATACGGGCGCTATGAAGCAACATTTAACGATAATTTGCATCAAAACTTGCTTCCTGTTATAGCCTGATGGGTAGATGGAAGAGAAGGAATACGGATTCAGGGAACAAACGCTTTATTCTTAACTTGCGAACAGTCGCTCTTTTTAATCCCAGCGAAACTTACTTGAGATTCTGAGCGTTCTAGAACATTTCATCCTACGACATTGCGATCGATGATTGGCCATTTCTTTCGCGAGAACCCCTTGTGGGAGAATTTCGAATGTTCGATTGGCTATTGATTGGGCCGCAAGCGTGATCAAAGGGCATCACACGTGCTCGATGTTGCGGAACACACACTGATTGGCTGCCTGATTCAACGTGCACATTTCACGACCTGCTAAGCACGCTATTCCGCGCCTGGGTACGTCTTCGGTTTCGCCTTAGACCGTGACGCCATACCATTCCGGTTGTCTGTAACAGTTCCTCTTAGACCGGCTAAGTTGTCAGGGTGCAGGAATTAGGCAAAAACAATGCCTACTGTTGTGGGTCTTGCAAGCCCACCTAATGGATATAAACAGTTTGTTTTCGAGATTTATGTCAAGACCTAATGGTTTTCAATCCCACACTTCACTTCCAGTCTTTGTTAGTCTATTTTTAGGAAGCCAATAAATTCTCGATTATTTATGTTATACAAGTACTTTTGGACTGCAAAAGTGATCGATGATCAGAAATCGCCTAGTGAGCTTTCCTTGAATGGTAGCCTTAACAGGACACGTGTAAAGGAATCACCCACAATACATGTAGCTTTGCGTCAAATTCCAGGAAAATTGTGTTTGTGATTAAGGAGAGGGTTAGAGTTAAGTTTATGGATAGGTTTATGTTTGGTTTTAAGGTCAGAGTTAGGGTTAGGGTTATGATTAGGCTAAGGGTTGAGGTTTTTATCGTGTTGACGGTTGGGTTCATTTACCTTTTTTCGAATTGATGACTGTCTACGCAGACTATCCTCAAACTACCAAAAACCAAGATAGGTAAAGACTAAGAAAATTAAACTGCACCATGCTGACTAAGTTGGCGTGACATTTAAATTTTCTGTTACAGTTTGCAGATGTACTGCCTAGATAATGGTTATCCAATCAAGTTTTACTAAAGCTCAACAATATGATAAATAATCTCCGGTGAATTATCCAGTGTTTTGAAATCTGGGTTTAATAAAATGCGTGGTTGTCACCACTAGTTATCGTCTTGCCTGTAGCCTAGCTTTTCCCATTTTTGATTCAATCAAGTATTAGCATTCACCCTCGAATGGCTCCTTTCAACGACGACCTCTTGGTGAAAAAAGATCTGAAATTCACTCCCAAAGTGAGCCAACGTATGAGATTGCAGAAAAAATGTAAGAAGAGACTTATTAACTGACTGACATTGCGCAAGAATCGAATCGCATATGAGGAGGCTTTACGGGTTGCGCGACACTCTGATCATGGATGTTTTGCCGTTACCATCCTGCTATTGATTGTCGTCACCTGATTGGTTTGATAGCATTCGTGGGTGTGATCTGGCAGAAGTCGGTCATAATGGGCTAAACTCCTGCTCAGAATGTTGACCAACTGACTGCAGAATAGGTTGCTGACATTTTTTTAGAAATTAAGTGTTGGTTAGTTAAGACCGTTGCAGACTGTTACAGAATTGGGAATATGGCCTATATTCTGCGAACTAAATGGTAACTTTCATTCAAAGTTAAACCAAACCCAGCACAATGTAGAACTAGGGGGTTCTGTGATTTCGATATTTACAGAAGTGAATAATAATCTCCTAGCAGACCATTGTCCCCGGGCCACTCCATTAGTTTCGAACACTTTCCCTTTTCCATGCTGCAGGACCCTCTCTACAGGCGACGCAGCCTCAACCTTTTTCTCTAAAGATACTTTGCTTCGCAGCAGCCCGAAAGCTCATTCATCGTTTGAATACCCACTAGTTCTTTACAGCCATTTTGTCATACCTGTCGTTACTCAGCTCATTAAACGACCGTCTCTCAGAGTTTTTATGTTACAGAATAACACTAGACTCCCATTGTGTGCTTAAATAATTAATTTTGCAGAACATTTCGAGGTTATCAAAACAAAAATAACTTTCCGTTAAGCAATGAGTATACTAAGATGATCTAGCTGCAATCCCTGCAGGCCCAAAGAGAGAGAAAGAGAGAGAGAGCGAGAGAGAGAGAGAGAGAGAGAGAGAGAGAGAGAGAGAGAGAGAGAGAGAAAACAGGATGCAAAAGGTACCCGTTTCCCGTTACTGTGAAATAAAACTGTTACGCCTTCTTTGTGTGGAATCTTCAAATGTTCGCCGTCTTCAAAGTGACAACCTTGTGATTAAAGGCTGACGTGCGAAAGGTGTACGCAACCTTGACATAGTGCTAGCTCTCCATTATGTCCTAGTAACCAATTACGCGTTTTGTCCGGCGCAGACTGATCTGGCCGGTGTTTCGCAACAAACCAGATTCATTCCCTTAGCCTGATAGGACTCCGGTTTTAAGTTGTTGCGTACGCATTAGGTTGATAATTTACATATCCATCGGCTTGTGTCCGGTCACTTGCGCAGTTAGGGACATGGGTAGCTTGAGGCTAACACACGCAAAGTACGAAATGGATTCCACCGGGGTCCTGTTGCCTCATTATTTTTCAACATCTTGCATTTCTTTGAGAGCAGGCAACGTGTAGTGGCCCAACTCCGGGCGGATGTTGCAACACCAAACCTCTCGCGGCTACTTTCACGCGTGCACCAGTGGCAGCCAATCCCGGCTGTCCTAACTGGCCAATCATCCTCAAGTTTGGCTCACACATGACCTCGCTAGGGGGCGCTGTGACTACTGCCTACCTTCCCACACTACGGACGCCGCCTTCGCGGCGCCAGACGTGTCCTTGTCCGGCTGCCAACTTCTTCCAACCTCTTCTCCAATTTTTCTTTACGGAATACACCATCCCCCTACTGGCGTCGCACTTCTCTTCTCACGTGGAACCGGGTCCGAAGGCCGTAGTGACTAGGGTCCTCCGCAATAAACTTAAGTTGCTTCGCTTAACGAAACCATTAGGCTGTCCCATCTTGAGGTTAGTAGGTAGGATTCCTTTAACGCCCGTCTATAGATTACACAAAACTCACCTTTATTACCGCCTCCACCTGGACTGTCTCCCCGTAGCATTTGGAGGACCAAGACCTTGGCAGCGGACTCCTCTCTCCGGAGTGGATACCAGTCGGAGAGGAGAGTGAGAATATCCTGCTGGCGGAACCAGAAAAGTAGTTCCTCATTGAAGTTCACGAACCGAGTGACTCTGTAGAAGGTGCGGCCAGTGGCGCTTTGGCGAATGAGTTCCAAGTTCTGCTCTGAGGGATTACGGGCTGCACGCAGGTGACAGACCCACTCGAGCAACCGGACGGGTTCCGACAGCCGCAGAGGATCGTCCTGTCGTCGAGAAGAGACCTTGACAGATGGTTATTCTAAAATGACGGCGTCTACTTAATTTATTCAAGATATTCTCCCGCGTTCCGTTGATGGCTAATCACATTTTTTTCTTGAAACTGTGACTCACTTCATATAATCCCATAAAAATCTCGTAAACTAGCAGCACATAAGGCTGGATTTTTGACTCTTTGGTGCGTGAGGCTTCGCCTGTTTGTTTCAGATTTTAAGGTACTAGTTCTAACTATTTTGCCTCATAACTTTTGATGTAGATGAGGCTTCCGGTAAGTACGAAGATATCAGAAGTTCGGCGCTGGGTGCCTGACCTCTTCATATTACGCAGACATGCGGCACTTTATGGATCAGTTGCATAGTTATCGGCGGAGTAAAGATGCCAGGTGCAGCTGACTAGGCAGCAGTTGTGGCGCACTTCACTCCACGTGCAAACTTTCGCTTAAAAGCCAGTCAGTGAGAACGTAAGTGTAAAGTGGTGTTTGGCTCTTGTTGATTCAGTCGCTGGAAGCCACAGCTATGGTTAGTATCCAGACGGATTGCCTGCTCTGCGATCACGTTGCTCACTAGTGCAAACGGCAAAACCGTCTAGGTCTCATAATCCGAAGTAAGTTGAACTGCATGCTGTAAAACAAGCCGAAATCTATATCGCTTGACTGTCAAATCCGGCCCAAAGTTAGCGAAATTTATTATTTGAAATAGGAATTAAACGAATGCGGGTCCTACAATTACCCATAATACTATAATAGTGGAAAAGCGGTTATATTTATGAGGCCTGAAGACTGGCCTACAAGCCAGTTAAACGAAACAATTGTCAATCGGAAAAACTTCAACACATGTGCTCCATACAACCTATCGGTCAAAAGTGCGTCAATGAGAACGTAAGTGCAACTTAGAGTTTGGATCTATGGGTCGTATGAAGGTTTAACGCTTGGCCCAGTCCTCAGTTTCTCACTAACTCGAAGGTTGTTGATAGTGCGCAATAAGTTGTAAGTAAGTTTGAGTTTCTTATGCAACGTAGCTTAGAGAACTACGAAACGCAAGGCCAGAGATCGGTGGTTGAACTTTGCGCTCCCACGAGTCCGTAAAACCTTATTTTCCTCCTTTGTCTTGACGAAAAAACACATTACTTGATAAGACATCACTTGCAGTACCTAAATAAACCCAGCAAGTGTGGGTCAAATAGCTTACATGTCAAGAAGACTTCTTCAGCTAGGTTTTGTTACGGGATATCTTGAAATATAACCGAATGTAAGTTCGCATACTCTGCTTACGTGCTGCTAATTAGTCATCTCTCCAAGCGTCTGCGATAATTTTATTTGAAATAATGATTGCCTGCATTACTTTACTCATATTTCCGAAAAATACAAGTAAATTTATTAGATATAATAATCCTTTTTTCAGAAAACTGTGTCCTCTTCAAAGTGTGCGGATGAAAATAGGATATCGCTCGAAACTACGCGCCAAGTGTTTTCTGAGCAGGTTTAAATACACCTGCCTGTAATAAATTCTTATATAGTTTCTACTTATTTTGTTTAAATAGTTTGTTATAATTTAATAAACCATTTTGCCTCTAGCTACAGGCCTCTCTTGTATATCTCTGTCTCACCGTTCACGCATTACCGGTAATTATGGGGCAAATGATGATTGTATTCCAACGTATTCCTATGCCGGCTGCTTTAGCAATCCGATTTTATGACGTTTCGACCGTCAAATCCACCCTGTGCCCTACAGAAGGTTCGACAGGGATGGTGACCTCCACGGATCCACCGCACTCCCTCCCTCATTTTTCTGAGCCCGATGTCAAGACAGAAGACAGGAGGCATGATCGGATGCAATGGCCGTCAAAGCAGAACAGCCCGTCTGCGCGTGCCACACACAAACTGGCTCCTACAAGGCGCACCAGTTTTTCACACGAAGGGATTGTGTGCCTCCGATCTGATTATGGTGAGAATGCTATAGAATCCAAATTAAGCCTTGTATAAAGAGTATTAGAGGAGTGGTTTTAACCCGAATGAAGCTTTACGGCAACTCGAATAGACGACAGTTTGATTCACTGAACAAAAATATCAAAAATGAAGAGAAAATATGTCAAAAGTTAAGTGAAATTTCAAAATGCAAACAAGACAGCCAGTTCAGTGCAGTCCCAGACTGAATAGTTATAATGCGCACTTTATATTTGCAGCTCGCAGTTCTGTAAAAGTATAATCAGTCCAGTGGCTTCCAGAGGACCAGGGTAAGCAGTTATGAGCCAACGAATAAGCTTAATCATACTTCTACGTATAGTAAGCTTTGACGGTTCTTTGCTTACAGCCAGAGAATATATCAAATATGGTACATATTCAGAAGATCAGTTGGCAAGCGCACGCGGGCTTTTGATAAATTCTCATCGGGCCAGTACATTTTTATGGGAACGGGGTAGAAGCTAAAACATACGATCAATACTGTTCGTCTTGTTATACACGTTAGTCGTGTGAATAGGGGAAAGGGGTGGCGATAAGAGACAGCTGGTTAAGTGGTAGTGCGGGTTTGGTGGAGCCGTTCGAAGGGTGGGTGGGGGAGAGGGCGCGGAGTGCATTTAGTTAAACCGTCGCTGGCCCTGCCAAGCGCGGAGCTTGCAGAGGGTTCTTTTGCGCATACACGACCGGCCTGATGGCGGTGGCTTCTGCTGTTGCTGTCAGACGCTGACCCAGTGATTTGGGGTGATTTGGTGGAACCTTAAAAATTACACGGAAGGTTTCGTTGGGATCCACACTATGTCTAGAGTCAAACAATGTGTGTGAGAATAGGGCTGTTTATGCTCTTAACCTCGCTTTTTCTCAGCCATACCAGGATGTGTTCCCTTATTCTTTTGGATGGGCGCTAAATCATGCGATTACTATAACTTGCTCCACAAGTGCAAGTAAATGAGTGGATACTCAGGGAGATGGTCTAATCTGGCAACCTATCCTTACTCTCTTCAGGTAAAACCGGGTTGGTTGAGAATACCATCCGAACTCTCGCTGCTGTGAAGATTCATGAAACGGCTTCGTCAAGACGTCTTCTCAGGAGTTCACTTGTCACATTCCCTTGAAAGGGGACTTTGAGCAATAGGGTTTTTTATTTTCTACAGTAAGTGTGCCGGGTTTTTCTTGACTCGTGACCATATTCATTGTAACAAATCTATCCGGATACCCGTTCTCGCGAAGCCGGTCTTGAATCTGACTAAGCTCTTCCTCATTACAGTCTGCTGGACAAATTATTCTAGCCCTTTGCGCCAAACAGCGGACAAAATTGCGTTCCTGTTGGATGGGTATGAAACTACCGAAGTTCGTATATTGTTCAGATGAGGGTTTCTTTCGACAAACTGTCCTTCGGACACTACCATCCGGTTTTCAACCGATGCTGTAGGGGTTTTCGTTACCCCGTCAACCATATTGCTATTGCGTGATACGGCGAGTTGTGCATGTCTAAAATCAGATGAACTGACAGGCCCTCCTTGTGGATCTTTGGTAGGCCATAAAACCGAGGGAGATCTGCGCCTACTGGTAGAACGCATTTGAGGTCAAGGTCGCTTATGAAACCTCCTGCGTGGAGTCTTCTTAAGCAGTCGGTCAGTTGTACCTCGACTTCGTCCGCACGATCATTTTCGTTTGCTACTTTCTTGAATTGTGTCTAGTCGTTACGAATTCCAATATTTTCATTCGAATGACGCTTGTTTCTAAATCCAGCCTAGTAACCAATATATTTTTGTTATCTCGAAGCTGTTTATCTTCTCTACGTGCATTTTTGTCAGCAATATGGGTAAACGCATGCTTTGACTTATAACTGCTCGCTATGGTCCCCTGAAAGCCTGATTAGTATTGAGACGAGATCTTGATGCTCACTAGTGCAAACGCAAAAAACCATCTAGGTCTCAGAAGTAGAAACAAGTAGAGTCGCATGCTATCTAGCAAACCACAAACGTTAAAGTTAGACTTTCAAATTCGGTCCATGTTTAGTGAAATGTATGTTTTGAACTAGGAAGTAAATATATGCTGGCCCTAAAATTGCCACTGCTGCGATAATGGTGAAAAAGGGGGTTATACTGGTGAGGCCTGAAAACTGAACCCCAAACTATCCAAACGAAATACTTATCACCCATCTAGCAATATTGCGAGATGGCATTCATATAAGCCTGTCTTAAGTGGACATCTTTTCCAAGCAGTATTTGCGTAGATGATGTCCGAGTAACAGAAATCGCTTGTCAGGCATAAATTGCATGGAGGCCTGTCAGGCCGGCATACCGCTGACTTAGGACGAGCGACAGTTTAGCGGAGTGCTTGGCATTCGAAGTACTTCCGATGAGCAAACAGTGCATTCCAGCACTTCCTCAGTGTCTTAACTTTCCCGAGTATTTCGTTGTGGATGGGGTTTGACAAAAGTGGGAAACCAAGTTCCTCTCTGCAGTCTCCTTACAATCACAAGTCCTCACTTGCGAGCACTGTTCTACACACTGAAGTCATTCACTAACGGTCGTTTATTCGGGATCAAGATGGATAAGCCTCTCTAGTGGATTTGGGGACAATTCCTTTTTCAGTAGGTACAACGTTATTCTTTCGACGCTTCTAATGTCAGCCCTGCGATCAAAGGTTCCAGGAAGATCTGTGGGTACCTGTTTCAGTTTATTACGTTTTCTGTCTGCTTTTTTAAACGTCCCATGTTATAAAAACTTGTAAGTGCTCCAAGTACTGTTAAGGGAGGCCTAAATCAAGGTTTAGGAAAGGAGGTGGTGCTTACTTCATGCTATTTAACCCTATTCAGAAAGCCGCCGATGGCTACCTTGTGGCACAAAGTTAGCGCAAAATAGTCCTTAAGAACTTGTTCATTCGGGGAAGTTCTACGGATGGTGATCGATGAAATACTCTACAGTTGTATTCTTGCATCCCGGAAAGATTCACAATTTTCCTCGTTGTGTATCTAATACTTTTGACTGTCTAAAATACTCATGATTAGAAAAGAGAAATGGAACTTAACAAACAACCTCCACAGTGTTGGAGTGGTTGACTTTGTTCGTCGCGTTTGACAGTACAGCCATTTCCGCTATGTCTGCTTACTTTAAAAACTTCGTTCTATGATTATAAACGCAAAGAAGCGTGGTCGTAAAAATACTCACATATTGTTAAAACTGCTAGTGTGTTTTTGTCCGTTTGTGTTTCTAATTTACTTATCGGCCGGATCTAGACCACTAAAAACGTGTCTTTTCACTTCTTCGAAGTTTCAAATGCTACGTCAATGACAGTCATTTTGACGTTACCTCATAGTGCGTTCCCAACTGACTAGGCAATATCGGCACATTAAAAGTAAGGCTTGACTTTAGTCGTTCTTGTTGCACTTTCCGGAACAAAATCACATAGATTTGCAAATCGATCTTTCAAAAATCGATAACACACCAGTTTTTCTAAGAATTACCAGTCTATTCATAACCTGCTTCTCACGGTTTTCGCCGGACAAAAAAGCCGTTTTCAAGTGCGGCAAGTCTCCTACGGAGACATTCGAGGTCAAATGAATAAGTCCAGAGGCTTGTCTTGATATAGATTAACGTAGACTAATTATGACCCTACCCCCAACTCTGACCTAAAAGTCAAACGTAAACCTAACCATAAACGTAACCCTAACCCTCTCCTTAATCCCAAACATAATTTCCCTGGAATTTAAAGCAAAGCTTCATGCATTGTGGGCGGTTCCTTTACACGTGTCCTGTTAAGGCGGCCATATAAGACGGCCAATTAGGCAGCCATATCAAACGTTTATTCTGTAAAATTTTGCGTAATCCTAGAATTTTAGAAAAATAAGCACATCTGAAGGCTTAGAGGCCTCAATTTCCGAAGATAAAGGGTACTATTCCAAAACAATTGTGCGACGAATGGCCTACCGTAAGCGCTCTCTTTGGATAAAGTTTTTATTCATTAAAAACCTCTAAAGTTTTTCATGATGCGACTCCCTAGGAGATAATGCTTCCTCTTTTGATCAGACGCTACTTGCGTCCGTCCAAAGTAGCAAACATTACCGGCAAGAAAAAAGGCAACCAAAAAAACAAGGGAGAAGTTAAATAGTCATTTTGACTTATTAGCCACCATCGGCCAACTTTGGTCCTCAAGATCAACACTATACTGCTTTATGAATAGCATATCTTCTTAATATTCTTGAATTCGTAATTTCCGCACAAGATTTGATCGGTTTATTAAGTCGGTCGCTTGCATTAATTTTTGATAAATATTTATTTTATACTATGGTTTTATACAGAGTTCTTTTACGTTAGAAGATAAACTGAGTCTAATTATTGGTGTAACTCGGTGATTCCATTTTAAACCAGCTTAAAGTATTAGATGTTGGATTTATTGCTTATGGGAATCAACCAGGATGAGCAATTCCCAGAAAATTTTCGCAAGAAAGAATAGTGTTTCTGACCTTTATCATGGGGACATCCGGCAAAAAATCACTGTTTGTGTGAGCCACGAAGTAGGCGGGATCAACGAACATCAATTGAGTGGGAATTGGTCCGAACAGGGTGCCTTCTAAGAGGGGGACTAGTGTCACGAAGCCCATGGACTCTGCTTCTTGGGCCTGGAAAAGTGTACAAAGAGCGTCACTTGTGGGCATGATGGTTGATAATACAAAAAGCCAAATTCACTTGATAGAACCAGCGACTTCCACGAGGGTTTTCTGAACCTTGTGTCGAGTACTTTAGTTGGCAGTGGAGGAACAATTTACCTCCATAGATTTGAGGATCCGCGACTCCTGCGTTCATTAGACTCAGGTCAACTAAAACAGATGCATTTTAGAGCAATTCCTGCCAAACTATTACTGAGGAGAGATTGAGGTGGATAATTCAGGCTTCTTGGAACTCATCAGTTAACTCTACCCCGTACGGCGACCAATGACTTGACCTGAAGTCCAACTATCGATAAATAGAGTAGACTCCGGGACAAACGGCATCGATCACTTGCTGTCCTAGGACTGTTTCAGAACAATCACTCAAAAGTAATGCGATCCGGGCTAAAAATCTTTCCTCAAATGAAAGTGACATTGGAATACAGCTGGCTCATAACTGACTGAGTACATCAGGCATTCCCTAGTCTTAATCTAATGTCTTCTACATTTGGATAAATTGCTGTGTGTTCTATTCTACGCTAGTATCTATGATGGCCTTTGTCTGGACCCTAGGAGGAACGTCATGGGCATTTCTTCCAGCATAATATGACGGTGTTAGGGAAGAGAACACACAGCGTTTCATCATTTTAATTATTCAAATTCGTTTTATTAGCAAACAAGTTATTGCTCAAGAATAAACATCAGCACAAGTACAAACACCCGATCGCATCATTGACTCTGGCTTTGCTTTACTAGTGGTTGACTAATCAAAGTCAAGGTATTGGTTAGTAAACACAGTAATAACAGCATTAAAGGAAAGCATTAATAGTACCTATAGTAGTAGAAGTAGTATAATTAGTTATTGTGGTGGTGACTTCCCCGGTGGATTTTTTTTGTAACCAAAATTTAAGAAAGTTTTGCTATTCAGACCCTCCGTTAATGGAGTGAACATATAACTCCTACAGAGACCGCAAATAAGCTGCAGCCAATAAATTACATGGCAAACTCGTTCGATTTATGAATCGCATGTTGCTATGTAAGCCCTTCTAAACTGCCCACTGCGAACTGTAGGCAAACATGACCATCCAGACCAAATGTGTGCAAACTACACATTGTGAAATTTGAATTGAAACACAAAGTAAACTACGGTGTTTGGAAATAGGACATATATTTTGTGGCAACGTGATTTGATTCCTGGCTGTACCCAACTAGCCGCATTTGAACCCTCCTGCATGCACTGCAGATAAGCATTTATGGCTTACCGTTACGTGCAAGACGCTGAACTTACCGGTAGGACGCTCTCAAGATTACTTGCACTCGGATACATAGCCCCATAGTCCTAAGCGCTATAAACTCTGTACTGTCCAATAAAATCGTTACATGCATCTGATTGGTTAACAATTGGACGCAGATGCATTGCACTCGTCGTCGCGTCGATTGGGCGGGGCCAATCGGGATGTTAGTGCTGTCATAGGCCTTTGGGAAGCTTGCGGCTGCTTATTCGAAAGCTTATGCTCCTCCCACCGTTGCAGAATCAATGACTGTAATTTAATAATCGCCAGCTGGCCCCAAGTTATGCTTTTACCCTTCCATGAGCGATAATAGACGGCTTCGGACCAAATGGGATTATGCTCGCTCGGCTGCGTCAAATGATTATGGCATTGGGTTTTTCGCAGTTGGATCATGAGATTATTTTCTCCTAGAAATGTCACAGTATTTAAGCCTATTTAACGCACTCGTCGACGTTGTCTCCATCTTGCTGAGGATTTTGCCTGATGGAATGTTTAACCATCCAAAGATGAATACCTTGAAGGTATTAATGGTTTAGGAATCCACGCAACTTTTTTATCACATGAGCCTACTTTAAGTAACCAAAGCAGATTACCATTACTGGCGACGGAAATTCGATCTTCCGAAAGTATAAGAAAACAATGGCTTTTACAGGTTCCCCATAATTTTTCAGTATGATGTTGTACCCGGACTAGCTTCCCCGTCTGAGAAAACATTGAATCTCAGATGTAGGCTATACCCCTCCCCAAAAAGCTGTCTGTGAATTTTGCATTTGATGGAAGGGGGTGGTGACCATAGGCTACATTCAAGTATTTCCTGCTCTAATAAGAAATACAAAAAAATAAAAATTAATGAAGTATGTGCCATATGTGTTGATCTGGTTTGAAGTGAGCAACATTGATTAGGTGGGATTGTGAAAATGATTAGTACGCAGCAAGTGAGTTAGTACACGATAAGATGCAACAATTTTTGAACATATTATGGACACTTGGATAAATTACGCTTCGAAAATTCTTTCATATTTCGCGAAGATTTCTAGTGGTTTTTCAACGCCGCTGCCATCGCCGCCACCACCAGCACAATCTGCCATTATTATCAAGCTAAACGGGTCAGGTCGACCCTCGTAATCCGACGATGTCCACCGTATGCTCCACAGAAAAGTGGTGCAGGGACGGTGACTTGTGTGCACATTAGTTTTAAGCGAGAGTAGACTTGCACTACATTAACCGCACTCTCTCTTCCTTTACCCGCTTATGCCTGCAGTCAAGACATAGTCAAGAAGACTTGAGGTGGGGTCGCGCGCAGATGAATCATATCGCACCATAACTATAAATGGCAACAGTGGGTGGTGCGGCATGAGCCAGCACCCACGCGTGACCGTGTTTGTCACACGCACCACCTCATATTCGGCATTTATGTTTGGAACTCATTCGAAATACAAAGAACGCTTGCCATACCCTGATTTGGCCCCTGTATTGATCTAGCGCATCTACCACGTGGCTCGCTTAGAGGCACGATACAGATCATAGTCATTTAAACGCAGCAGTGGACGCCCCAAATAGGAAGTACTTTAACTAGGTGTATAAAAATTTATCGAGAATCCCAAAATGCGGGAGGATGGAAATAGAAACAATAACATTGAGGGTTGTGTGGTAAGAAATCCTTTGTTAATGGAAAATTCACCTGTTTATCTTTCACGGCCTTGCAATATTGAGGTCCACTCAAAGACCGAGTTGAGGACTGGGGATCCCAACTTGTGCCAAGCCCCTTAACCTCCATAACTATAAATGTTCGTGACAGCGGGTTGGATGATAACCACCCAGTCCGCCTGGTTGAAATAGGATGACGTACACTACTTACTGCGGTGGTAGGAGGCTCCTGGCCTGGGTATAAGCGTGCAAACATCGGCACAATATAGTGCAGATACAACCAACCTGTTCAAACTGCGTTTGAAATGTCGTAAGTTACGCAGTACCATGTTACCAGGCGCCGAAAGGTGGTTCCATTTATAAAAGTGATGCCATTAGCATAAATGATCAGGCCAACATTTATCTAACGCACATAGAACGGCTATCACCAAAGGTTGCACTATACGCTCTTCGTGATGCTGAGGCCAAAGTGAACTTCAGTGGTGTAGACCCCAAAACTGATGGCAGACGTAAACAATCATTCGGCAAAGTGGAGCAGAAAGTATTCAGTTATATTTTATATAATCCCGTATTTACAGAGGTCTGAACGCCAGTAACGAGAGTGAACTGCGTCCTACGGAAGACCCCCTGACCCGTTCAAAATAGGAAGCCGTTGCGCGAAGGACAAAGCCTGACAATTTAAAAGTGACGAAACGCTTGCTCTTACATGTCCTTCCGGCAGCTCTGATCACATTCATTGACGAAATTTTCCTCCATAAATGTTAGATCACATTCATCTCAAACGCCTACGGTCTAGTAAAGAGTGCAGCCTGTCTCGTGTCAAAAATAGCGCAAACCGAGAATCGGAGTACATAACCATTTGACCTTCGGAAGACCTGAAAGCGGCCCCACTAAAGCAGACCAACACAGCACGTGACCTGGTCGGCAGGTTAATATATTCACTAGCAGAATATTTTCGATAATGAGGCAGGGCGGACTTTCGCTCCGCTATCCGAATTAACCGGGAACGCAAACGGTCGACTAACCTATCTTCGAATGGTTGGAACAAACACAACGCAGAATTTAAGGCAAAATCGTTCGTTATGTCATCTCGACCGAGCCAACCTGGCGTAGAGATGGTCAAGTTAAAATTTGAGGGGGTGATCTCTTGCTTCGTGGTCTAGGGTGCGTGGGATATGTGTGCCGATGGTCTAACATTTACCCGACAGTCTACTACCGGCCAAATACAATGGATAGCGAACAGTTTGGTGGGGCTCATCTATGATATAAAGCTAGCCGAGTCAGTCCTCATGAATGTCGCTACAAGTACGTTTCGTTGATAATAATCTAGGCTAAACTGCTGTCGTAGCACCGGAAATATGCAACCATCTTACGAAGCAACAATTCCAAATGTAAAACTGTTATTCTTTGAAAAGGGTTATAAGAGACAATATGAGCCTTGGGTTTTAATGGTGGCATTGTCAACAGGATAATGAGGCCAAGCATACTAAACGTTCCGGTTTCTGACGTTCAATCAAAATCTGACAATCCGATTTATTTTATCGCTTGTCAATTGTGTGGGTTTTCCACACAAATAAGCCTCAAAACCTAGAAAATACAGCAGTGGTCTTCACATTAAGAAGTAACCTTGCACCTAAAGGCAAGATTAGTAATCAATTAACAATATATACAGAACGTAATCGAAGTTAGCAAAATATCCCAAATGCCACATTTGGTCCCTAAGACGTTTCCACTCAATTAGAATAGATAACCTAACATAAAATGCTGCATGCGAAGCTGATTTGTGAAGTGAACACAGGCGTCTGTAAACATTAGTGGACTGAAGCTAAAACAAAATACTACATTGGCAGGCGAAAACAACACCATAAAAACACTGTTTTCTGGTGCAGAGTAATACATTTATTGAGAAAATTTCCAACAACGTAGTTAAAAATAACAGGGAAAAGATCGTAAACTTGGAGTACGAACTGCAAAAAATATGGAATCCTTTAATTGGTAGGTGTTCAGAATGTAAGGAACGAACAAGCGATCGTTTCTCGAAAGAATGTTATCCGAAAACTGAAACTACAATGCTTTGGTTATCTGCAGTTGAGTTTCCTGCGCAGGATAACGGTCTCATCGACCTCGAACACAAATTCTGGGCCCCCAAAATTTGTCCCGATTCGAAAGAAGGCTGTAGAACACGTGTATGCATCTCTTATATTGTTCGATATATGAGGTCAGAATCATAAATAATTCCGAAACAGTAGCGGAAACATCCAACAGCAGGCAGAAAACGCACCGAAGTCTTTCCATATTTGCAGGTAATTGTTAGCCAAAAGCAATTTGAACGCGTATAACCTCTAGCCTTCTGTAAAAATGATGCTCTAATATCATTCCTTCGGCAGTTTCTCCAGTAGCATTCGCCCACGGAAACTGCACTGTCCTTATATAATTCGTTAACTACAGTCGGAAAGGCAGTTTCTGGCCAAATGCCTACTGTGCACTAAAACAAAATACAAAGGGCATACCAATATTTGCAATCCCTTCAAAATTCAATTTTATTCAATATGGTTTTATTGGTTAAGTTATTTTTATGTGCAAATAGGTTATTTATAGCCTATGCCATCTTGGCTAAAGGGGTAGGATGAAAACAAAGCCTTATTTACGTAGAGAAATTTAAAAAATTGGCCACATTTGAAGCCACTAGTGAATGGGGCGCTGGACTTTTGAGGCGGAGAGTGATATGGGAATACAGTAAACCCAACGATCACCTTGCTGTTTAGCTTTTCTGTTTCATATGTTCTTCTTCCTTACAACCACCACCACCCCCACCACCACCACCACCACCACCACCACCACCACCACCACCACCATCGCGATTGTTGTTCTTCTAATCATGCAAAGTATTATAGCATTCAGTGCGTGGACTATGTTTTAATATTTATGTTGCATTTTGGGTATTTTGAAAGTTTATACATGAAAAAAATATTATAGGGACGTCAAAGACCTACTGTTGGGCCAGTGTGCAGCATAGCCGAACAGTCGCTATCCCGTATGTGTTCTCACGCTCTGGGCAACTGTAACTTCTAGGTTTCTGCACTGGGTTACCGGCATGCACTACTCCGCATTTCTTAATTTATTTACTGAAGGTATCAGTATGGCTGACATGTACTTGTTACTTATAAGACCACCAACTGTGTATTGCGGTACGTACTCTCACCTACCTGCCATTTTGCAATGCCCTATGCTATATTTTCAACTTTTCTATTTTCCGGGCAAAAGCCCTCTCCCAACCTCCTCATCTTTTTTCTTCAAGCAACGCGAGAACGCACTTATTCTCCACCAGAATGGGTCAACCGATGACACCACAAATGCGATGTCGTTTAACCTCCGTTCCAACAGTCGCTCAAGTGGTCTGTCTTCTCTTCGGAAGCATACCACATCCACTCAGGACCACTTGGACTGCAAGCACTCGAGAAGCACAAAACTGAAGACAGTTCAGGCCAGTTATGATGGGTGCGGGTGTGAGCAGGGTTTGGAAGAGGCTACCTGTCTAGCGTTTCCTCATCTTCCACACGTGTTAATTGTTTTGCGGATGCTCATTCCAGGAGGGGGGAGACCGATGGCTGGATCGCCCAGCAGGCTCCCCCCGCGTGAGGAGCAAACATCCAGGCCGCCTGCCCATCTTCGCCCTCCACCCCCTCACTTCACTGGCGGCCTCTTGTCCGGCGCGGCAAAGATTTTAATTAACCAGTTGGGAAAACTCCCCAACCAGTTAGCCTGCTGCTCTAACTCCATCAGTCCCCCCCCCTCCGATACTCCAGATACACAGGTTTGTGCCATTCAGTCTCCGGTAGTAGTAGCCCTACTCCGGCCTCAAGAGTGCATGTGGGGGAAGGAGGCAGCGAAATGTCGGTCTGATGAGCCAATTGTTTTAGCCAAGCAGGGCGCGAAACGATCTGCGCCGGGGGAAGAGAAGGACGGCTAGAAATGGCATCAACCTCTCCCTACCCCTTCACTTCACTCTTCAAAGTACACGCATATTTCAACAGCGTTGCTCCTTCTCTCCTCCTCCCCCCTAAGCACTCCCCACCCCCCCACCGAGGTTTTCATGCCGGCACGGGAAAGAACTCATTTTAAAGAGAAAAGGAACGAGTTAATTGGACCGCGGGAAAAGTGAAGGGTTGACTGGAGGCCGGTTGCGGTTGGGAGGTGGGCGGGGTGATAGGGAGAAGCTCCAATAACTGACAAGCTTACTGTGCGGGTGAGATTTTGATAAGAAATGAAACCCTGATTAGCAAAGGCCTTGTTTAATGCACAATCCGGAGGCGGGTTCCTATCGCCAGCAAAAGAATCGGAGAGCCCTAGCTGGGCACTAATTCTGGACCAATTGCTGAACTAGCATTTAATAAGTCACGTTTGGCGAACGTACGCTTTCGATTCTTTATCATCAGGCCTCTACAGTAATAAAATGTAGGGTAGAGTGACAAAAATTACAACATTCAATACGTCGTCAATATGGGGCATCAAAGGTCAGGGGTTGTAGTCTAGTCCTATCATGGGGCAGAAGGAGGGGGAGAGAGAAGGAGGCGTCCGAAAATTAACTAGGTTTCTGCTTCGTCGCTGTAGCGCGATGTGAGAGATGTGAACACGCATGCTGAGGTTGTCTTCGGCCAAGTAATACTTAGGGTCAATAAAAACGAAATACAAATACAAACAAACAAACAAACACAAACTCCCGTCTTACTATCTCGTCACATAAATTTCTATGGTTCCCGTGAGGAGGATATTAGTGAATAAAGAGGTCACATCTAAGGACAACATCGTTTTCCCATTGAGCTTTGTGTTTCTTATGGAATGGATGAATTCAAACGTAGCCCGAAGGTTATATGGTGCTAACTGGTGTCGAATCGGCTTAAGCCTTTCTGCGAGCCACTTTGCACTTGTGTGATAATGTGAATTGCACATGTCTAATATTGGCCGTATTGGAAGGTCTGGTTTCTGAACCTTTGGCAAACCGTATAGCCTAAAGGGAGTGTACTGGTGAGTTTAAGACCCTCACTAAGGAAACCTTGGTGATTCAGTTTTCAAATACATTTTGAGAGTTCGAATTCTACGGTTTCAGTTTGGTCCTTATTTTGCCTCTCTCTTTTGAATTTATTGTCATCATCTAGGATCAATTCATTAGAACGAGACCAGAACCCTTGTCCTGTTCGGTAATGAGTATTTCAATATTTTGCTGTAATCATTTGAGTTTCGACAAATGTACTTTCGTTATATGCCTGATCCTTGGTGGTTTTATTCTAAAATATTGTTAGCAACCATCCACGAGCGTTGATGGGAAACACTCCACGTTCTCCAGTTTTGTGTGTACTATGTCATGCATCTGACTCAACAGGTTTTCAAATTGAACTTCTGCCACTAAAATATTTGGTCTTCAGTTAGGTAAACAAAGGATAGAACTTCAATCAGGTATTTGTTAAGCGTCAAGTTAGTGCATTTATGTACGTACCACTCCGGAGCGTTTGGAAAAGTTGCCTGTGCTTTAACTGGGTTGATACTGCGAAGAAGTTTTATCCATACAATGCACGAATTTCTAGAGATTTTTACCACTTAGTCAGAAACGAAGCCTAGTCCCTTGCCTGCCCAACCAAGCCAGGAGAATATGTAATCCTGATACATTTAAGAATGAAATCACCCTTATATAAAACATTGCGAGAAAACGGATTTCCCGAGACGTTTATCAATAAACATATGGAGGAAAGTCCCCCAATATCGGACGTTCCGACGGCTGAGCAGAAGGACTTATTTCTTACTTTGCCTTTTCGCATGGATCCAGCGAGCGAACTTCTACATTGTCACTTAAACACTGCTATCGCGCGAACTTACCCAGCCGCTAAGATAAGACTAGTGTTTTCAAGTACTCCACTTCTTCGACTTGAAGACCAGGATAGACTGCCCTTTCAGACCTCTTCAATGTACATTTACGCCTTCACTTGCTCCTGTGGGGTAGGTTATATTGGTCAAAAAACCAGGCGCCTATCACCTCGGATGCGCGAGCACCATTCAGTCTAGCATGGTAAGTTCGTCTCTGGCGCAATCGCGGCTCACTTAGTTGACAGCGGTCACCGGGTAGATGTCAAAGAAGCATTCCGTGTCATCTCTAAAGTGCTGACGAAACACAAAGTTCCTGCGTTAGCGGATACTTGCGACGGCAGAGGCACTGGTCACATGGTTAACCAACCACAACTTATCACCACAAAAAGCGTTTGTAGTGGCCCTAAGGCTCCCTTTGTCGAACACAACCTCAGCATGCGTGTTCACATCTCTCACATCGCGCTACAGCGACGAAGCAGAAACCTAGTTAATTTTCGGACGCCTCCTTCTCTCTCCCCCTCCTTCTGCCCCATGATAGGACTAGACTACAACCCCTGACCTTTGATGCCCCATATTGACGACGTATTGAATGTTGTAATTTTTGTCACTCTACCCTACCTTTTATTACTGTAGAGGCCTGATGATAAAGAATCGAAAGCGTACGTTCGCCAAACGTGACTTATTAAATGCTAGTTCAGCAATTGGTCCAGAATTAGTGCCCAGCTAGGGCTCTCCGATTCTTTTGCTGGCGATAGGAACCCGCCTTCGGATTGTGCATTAAACAAGGCCTTTGCTAATCAGGGTTTCATTTCTTATCAAAATCTCACCCGCACAGTAAGCTTGTCAGTTATTGGAGCTTCTCCCTATCACCCCGCCCACCTCCCAACCGCAACCGGCCTCCAGTCAACCCTTCACTTTTCCCGCGGTCCAATTAACTCGTTCCTTTTCTCTTTAAAATGAGTTCTTTCCCGTGCCGGCATGAAAACCTCGGTGGGGGGTGGGGCGTCGCGAGATATATGGGGGGAGGGAGGGGAAGATTGGGCAACGCTGTTGAAATATGCGTGTACTTTGAAGAGTGAAGTGAAGGGGTATTGAGAGTTGCTGCCATTCCTCGTCTCACAGCCAGCATGGTCTGTAGGCAGGGCGGAGTAAAGCGGAGGAAATATAAACGCGGGTGCCATGCCTGGGGATAATAAAGTTACATTTATGGGAACAACACGCGTGCTGGTTGTTTAGCATAGGAAGGTGTGACAGTGCAACTAGACTTTACCCTTACGCGGCGTCAACCACGATGTCGAAGCCCATCACCTAACGGTCAACAGGCGCGTTATTCGGTGGAGGTTGTCGTTCGTTCGGTAATTTTATGGTATTTAGGAAGGCCGTATTGGGAGTGACTGGGGTGTAGGGGTACTAGTTAGGGGTAGCACCACACAGATAGCATTTGATCGCTCCATTTGTCTCGTACAGCCGACTCTAACTGGTACCGAACTCTCACCTGTGGCTCCTCGAAGTTGGGTTCTTCCCAGCGTCCACAACCCGGGCAACCTTCACGAACGGCGGGCTAAACCAGGCGAGGGTCTCCGGTGTTGTGTGTGCTTCCACACCCGGTATGTCTGGCTCTCAAACTCACCACCTCCCCCTCTCAAAAATTCCTACGGTTTGGGCGACAGCAACCCCGTAGGCGGCCCAGGCTAACATGGGTCGCTCTCCCACTAAAACAAAACCGTGACCCATAGTGGAGTTCGGCAGTCTTCTTGGATGTCCGAGCAGCCCTATTTAGGGACAGAACAGCTTGCCTCCTCGCGGAGGAAGGGGCTAGAAAAGGTCTCACATCTTTTGCATCCGGCCGCGGCTCACATATTGCAAAGTACGCGGTCGTTAAAATCAAACAAACAACAATACCCCCGTCCCCATCCCCCTCGCCATACCGTCGACACGATGCTGGTGCTGCCTTTGCCATCCGGAACGACATCGTGGGACGTCTGCCCTGTTTGCCACAGGGTATCAATGATCGCCTGATGAGCCTCCGCCTGCCTCTTCAGGGAGACACGTTCGCCACCATCATCAGCGCCTACGCTCCCCCAAGGACGAGCTCTGATGTGACGAAGGACAAATTCTACGAGGACCTGCATGCCCTGTTGGCGAATGTGCCGAAGGTGGACAAGTTAATTTTCCTTGATGACTTCAATGCCCGTGTCGGGACAGACCACACTGCCTAGAAGGGAGTGATGGGTCCCCACGGTCTCAGTAGCTGTAACGATAACGGCCTCCATCTTCTGTGAACCTGTGCGGAAAACCGTCTCCAACTGGCTAACACCATCTTTCGCCTTCCGACGCGGGAGAAGGCCAGGTGCATGCACCCTCGGTCGCGGCGCTGACAGCTGCTGGACTATGTTCTCGTCCGGAGGCGAGATCGACAGGACGTGCTGGTAACCAAGGTGATCCGAGATGCCGATGGTTGGATGGATCACCTCCTCATCATCTCCCAGATGAGGCTCCGACTTCAACCCCAACGGAGGCCCCAAGGTAAGGGATCGCCAGGTAAGTTAAATACTCTTTTGTTAAATTTGCCTGCTCACTCTTTCAATCTCGGCAACCAAATAATCCAAAAACTGGAGAACCTGCATGCTCCAGATAATAACGCCTCCGTGGAGACACGATGGTGTCAACTGCGAAATGTCATCCAGTCCACCGCCCTCAAAGTGCACGGACGCGCACGTCGTCAACACCAGGACTGGTTTGACGACAATGACGCCGACATCAGCAACTTACTCGCGGAGAAAAATGGACTGCACAAAGCCTACATGGACCTTCGGACTGGCACCACCAAAGCAGCCTTCTTCAGATACCGCCCCCTTGTACAGCAACTGCTGCGGGAGCTGCAGGACACCTGGATTGTTCGAAGGGCTGAGGAAATCCAGGGGTATGTGGACCTAAATGAAATGAAAAAAACTTATTCAAATCCATTTACGGCCCCTGAATCAAGGGGATCGCACCGCTGCTCAGGTCTGACAACACAACACTACTGACAGATAAATCGCAAATTCTGAAGCGCTGGGCCAAGCACTTCAGAAATGTCCTTAATTGCTCATCAGCCATCTCCAATGCTGCCTCAAGTGGGCTACGAAAAATGACCTTGACTCTTCGCCTTCCCTACAAGAAACCATCCGGGCCGTGCAGCAGATTTACAGCGGGAAAGCACTGGGATCCGACGCAATCCCAGCAGAAGTCTACAAGCACGGCGGACCCCAGCTCCTGACGCAACTCACAACACTCTTCCAGGAGATGTGGTGCCAATGACAAGTTCCTGGAGATTTAAAGACGTGACCATCGTCCATCTCTACCAGCGGAAGGGAAACCGGCAACTCTGTGATAACCACAGAGGCATCTCGTTGCTCGAAATCGCCGGGAAGATCTTCGCCCGTATCCTTCTCAATCGGCTGAGAAGGAATGCCAATGTGGCTGCCGACAACATCACGGAACAACCGACATGATCTTTGCCGCCCGCCAGCTACAAGAGAAGTGCCAGGAGAGGCGAACCCACGTTTACACTACATTCGTGGATCTGACAAAAGCCTTTGACATGGTGAATTGCGTAGGACTGTGGAAAGTCATGCAGAAATTTGGCTGTCCTGAGCAGTTCACGCACATGGTGCTTCAGCTTCATGACAGGATGACGGCGCGTGTCACTGACAACGGGACGGTATCCGAAGCATTCACAGTGACTAACGGAGTGAAGCAGGGCTGCGTATTAGCTCCCACTCTGTTCAGTCTCATGTTCTCTGCTATCCTGATGGATGCCTATCGTGATGAGCACCCTGGGATCAGCATCGCCTACAGCACTGGCAGGACCTTTCTCAACAATCAGCGTATGCAGGCTCCAACGCGCGTGTCTACGAATACAGTCCATGACTTGCTCTTCGCGGACAACTGTAACCTTAACACCGTGACGGAGGTGAACCAGTGCCTGGGGCTCCGACATACAGTCGATGCGCCCGCCTCCACTGCCCTCAATGCTCCTGCACATTTAAACACCCCATGGGCCTATTAGGACACATGTGCCTCCACGACAACCTGCGGTAAACCACTGGAGGCTAAACAACATCAGCACACACCTACACCAATACATAGAAAACACCCTCACCATCATTAAGTTTCCGAGAATATCACAGTTTCCTAGAAACCGTGGCTTGGAAGGCTGTCAATCTGACGCTTACACGAGACCATGCCATCAGCCCAGTGTATGTGCTGTGTGTGTCGAGTGGCTGACTAGTGAACTGAGAGTCAAACGGCGATGGCTCCTCCATATCCCCTAATTTAGCAAATCCTGTTGTGTGCACTATAGGGGCCAGGTCGTGCTGTGGCGCGCGAAGACGGGTACACCAACCCGTCAGCCAATGCATCCACTCCCACATCAGACAACTGACTGTTTCGGACGGTGGTCTGATTGTGGGGGTGGGGGATAAAATAAGATCGACAGCTCAGCGCATTTTCCTCACTGTAAACAACCTGACGCGCTTTAAACTATCACGATGTGCTTAAAGCCGTGGCTTGGAAGGTTGCCAACTGACGGTAACACTCGGACTGCGTGGTCAGCCCAATGTGTGTTTTGTGTGTAGTGGCTGCCTGGCGGACTGACAGTTAGGCTGCAATGGCTTCTTCTTAATGTGGCCTTTATGGCACTCCCACTCTGTGGGATCCAAGCCAACGTGTGGTGGTACGCCCAGAGCGGCACCGGCCGCGCCAGCCACCTGCGCCCTATCCCATCTCCGGTCTTCTTGCCTCTGTCATGACACCGGGCTCAGGTGGGGAGGAGGAGGGAGTGCGGTAGATGTAGTGCAAGTCTACTATCACTTTAAACTAAATCACGCACAAGTCACCGTCCCTGCACACCCTTTCCTGCAGCATACGGTGGATCTCGTTGTAATCGACTGTCAAATTCTAATTGAGAGTGACTGTGTAGTTGTCCTCAAGAGCTAATCCGGACAGCGAATGACAGTATACTGGTTCTACGTCGTTCATCGTCGGGGGTCATACTTTTGTGAAATCCTTATTTCTCCGTTATCTGTGACTGCCTTTGACGATGGTTTTGAGTGGAAATTCAAAACGTCAAAATAATCAATTTATTGTTCCAGGGATCACATCCATACATTCTGCAGGAAACAGTGCCGAAGAAATTAAGGGAGACTGGGCAGTCACGTCTGATTCAGCTAGCCATAGCCTATCTGATGTTTGTACCATCTAGGATTTGAACCCAGATAATCTGGTCATTGAATGTTATAACGCTGAACCACGTGTATCGTTTCCACCACGCATCTAAGAAGATGACATCTAATAATCCCAAATTGTGTAATAGATATGAATTAATCTCTTTGCTCCAAAACTTGCAATTTACTTGCATTTAAAGTACCTCTCCAATGGATAGCAAAGAAATAGTGCCCTCAGTGTCGCCTTCGATATTCTGCGGGAAATCAATTCCCTGGAAATTTTACTCGCACTTGAGATTGGCTATGACTGGTTGATGATGGTTGATAAACCAGAAATTACTATTCCCGTCTCCCTATTATATGCAGGTTCTAGCTTATCAACATATAACACAACTCGCTATGCGACCGCATGCGAGGGCTCTAGTCTGAGCTCCAGGGCACAACGGAACATAAATGTTCCTTAAGCAGATCGTTGTGCTGAACACTATCATCATATTCCCGAACGCAACCGACAAAGCAACGAGCCGTGGCTCAATGGTAGAGCGTTCTACTCAATTATCAAAGGTCACGGGTTCGAATCCCAGGTGATCCACACTTGGGATTGGGTATGACTGGCTGATGAGGGCTAATAAGCCAGAAATGGCCATTCCGGTTTCCCTTGTCTTTGTCGGTTCCACCTTATCAATATATATATATATATATATGATAGTATGTTGCTCACCGATCTGCTTAAGGAACAGGTATGTTCCGTTGTGCCCTGGAGCTCAGACTAGAGCCCTCGCAGGCGGTCACAAAGCGACATGTAGCATATGTTGATAAAGTGGAACCGACAAAGACAATGGAGACCGGAATGGCCATTTCTGGCTTATTAGCCATCATCAGCCAGTCATACCCAATCCCAAGTGACTGCATTACATTTGTTTCGCGTTTATTTTATGGACCTTTAGTGAGCCACTCCCAATTTTCCAAGGACTAAAAATTTTAGTTCAGAGAACTTTCATGTAGGGTCTGCCGTTTCGCATATCAAGAATCAAATTGAGCGAATTTCGGTGCGAAGTAATGTCTTTTGTCAACATTCGGTATAAGCTAGTCATGAGTGTGTGCAAATTTTCAAAATCGTAGTTCTACTCATTTCCAAGTTCAATTAGGGCACAAAACCTGCTACTATTCAGGGCACTAGTAAGGTAAGACTCACTTCTATCGAATCATGAACGTACGAGCATGAATATGCAAAAACCCTTATGCGTAATTCTAATGTACTGATATTACTCAATTGTTTCGTCCTTTTCTATTTATTTTGTCTGAACGACAACTTGAGCATTGTCAACGAACATTACGCATTCCATGCAAGTAACCTTGCCGAAGTCTGATAGTTTTAAGCGTAGCTTTCGGCACAGCTAGTCAGCTATGTACACAGTGCTTTAAAGTCGTAAAATTGTTTTCTTAAATCCCCTGCTACCTCCGAGGTGATTCCCACATTTAAACGTATCAAGTAATGAATTCTAAAAACATCTTCCGCAATATAATCCGAATTTTGGAACTGCTCAACTTTCTTTGACTGACTACTAAAATCCTACAGACGACTGTACTAAAATGCAAGAAAGGACAGAAAGCGTGCACCTTCTTCGACGGTTAATTTCAATGTGTAGTTTTACTGAAGGATTGCGGAAATGCACTTCCCACCCCAGTATATCCTGTGATCATCACCTCCAGGTGGATTGAGCCGGCGCACACTCAGCTGTAAGATCAGTCAGTCACTCGTCACTTGACCTACCAAGATGACGTTGCTTGTCTCCCACGTAAAGACGCGTGATCGTTGCAAACGTCAATGTCCACAAAGTGGGTGCCACACCACTGACTTACTTGTGAGCAGATTTTTTTGATGTGGGGGACTTACGCAGCATCTACCACACTCCTTCGTCAATCCCCCAAATTGCGTCGATGACAAAACAGTGTCCAGACGACTGGAGGCAGACGAAAACGCAGCGATCGACAAGGCTAAACAGTCCATCTACACTGACATCAATCGACCTGATCCCCACTGCATGTACCAGGTTCGTATGGAAACTGCTCAACTCTTACGTGCGTGCGATGGATATAAAAGCCCCATTGGGAAGGAATCAGTCCAGGCTGATATTCAGTAGTGATAAGGATTCAGTTATCGTCATGTCACTTGTCAGAATTCAAGTTCATGAATGATGGCGCTTTATGATAAATTGGATTCGATCAGATATATTATAACGGATCTACCATCAAGACGGCCTCCTGATACCCACTTCACTCCTTCTTCCCTCTCACAAGCACTCGTGAGCCGGCCAAGGTTATCTGACAACTAATGATGAAAGTGAGCGCAGTGGCTGACAAGCCTGACCAACCGGCCTACACGTGCCACATAGGACCGCATCAACGCATGATGGATCACGTTGTCCAGAACACAAGAGAGGTGCGACTCGGATGGCAACTGAGTCGAAGCCACATTAAGGAGGGACCATCGCAGTCCGACTTTCGATCCATAATTTGACCACTCCACACAAACACAAAATAAACTGACTACAAGTCCGAAATCCTCCCGGCAGTTGGAAGCCTTCCAAACCGCAACTTTTAGCTCATCTGGGTAGTTTAAAGATGCGTCAACCTTTTTAAGGTGCGAAAATGCACTGGGACCAGAGTCCACAGAGTCAACCTCCCCCTCCCAGAGCTGTCAGAGCACCTCTGTTAACTTGTGCTCGGAGTGAGTGCATTGACTGACAAAGCTGAGTAACCCGTCTACACGGGCCACAGCTGACCTAGTTACCAGTTCACATACCTGGATGACCTAAAGGACACGCATCCCACTTAAGTGAGATCTGCATGTTCTGACCTGCGATGTTTCACCCGTCATGCCGGTCCACCATACAACGTTTGATGCGCATGAGGTAGCTCACACTTAAATGATGCTTGTAGATCCGCGCGTAAGGATGGCAGATATGATATACAGAATCCCCTATGGTATAAAAAGCTGAGCTGACTAGGCTACTGCTTATGTTTTACGATCGGAAATGAGATTAAACAAAGGCATGAGAGGGGGGGGCATAAAGTGATATCTCTCAGAGGCAAGGCAATACGCAAGCTCAAATCGATTACATGTTCAGTAGTAATGGGAGGAATCTGTCGATGTGCAATTCGAATTGACCCTGCGGTCAAACAGGCTGGGGATTGAAGAGGAGGTGGAGGGTAGGGTAAGGTTTTGACGCGCAGGCAAATGCCCCATTTACAATCTACTCACCGAGAGGTAAGAGTAAATCGAAAAACAAGGTAGCGTGGATGTCAGTGTGCGTGGGACGCATGCGAAAACGCAGTTTCTGGAACGGGGGGGGGACAAGGCGAATGGAAAAGCGGATGGCATATCAACTGCTGTGAAGGCAGAGGTGGTGGGTGGGTGGTGGGGGAAGGGGGTTTGCATGATCTTTCGGCAACTGAAACAACTCTAGGCCATGGCCTCGGAGGAGGACTGCAGAGATGGTGGCTGCTTCGAAGCACCAGCAATGCTTGGGTTGACGTTCCTCATCGAGGGTCGCATTGAAGTCCGTCGGAGACGAGCCTTGAAGTCACTGGCTAACTGGGCGGTGTCGGCCCCTGTGCGCAGGGGGTTGGTCCTCCTGACGACGGCTATTCCCAGGGCATTCAGGTGGTGAACATTCTGTATACGTGGACAGAGGTAGATTCGAAGCAATTGAAGGGAGGGCAGAATATCAATAAAACCGTAAATAGGGGATTCCTCGTTTGTGAGAGAGAAATCAGCTCAGTGGCCGGAATGTCCTGAGTACTTAAACTAGAACAGTTGCGATGGGGAGCAAAAGGTGGAGTACACGAAGTAAATTAGCGACTGTTGATTATATTCCTTCACCGAATATACCCACAAAAGACCTCGAGGAGCCCTAATAGGGAACAATTTTTTCACGTGGTAGATAAACAATCAAGTTAAACACTTTAGCACCGAGCTACGCGTTCCCCAACGTATTAAGTGCAGTCAGGAATATCCAGAATCAGCTGGGAGTCAGTTAAGCCTACCTCAGTCTGCGTGACGGTTTTGCTGGAATTGCCAACTGGAACTCCGATAGGCATGGAATTGAAAATGCGACAGATACACGTCACCTTTCGTAATTTCAATAAATTAAAAATATTTTTAGTGTGGTCTTTGGGCTAGTGAATATCATTCAACCGGAGGAAGTTTACTGCCTTGCAATCTCAAGAGGACAAGAACACGGCAATATTATTTTGCTAGCGTACTTTTGGCAGCTAGCACAACTCGATCGATATCGCCACCGTTGACTCAAGACGCTTTCGGCTTTCAAGCCTTGCGTATGCGCGTGTGGCAGTCTCCGTCAACGCCGTGACACCATTCGATATTTCGCTTTTCACAGATTGACCGCAGTTGGACGAAGTTTCAAGCGGACGCAAAATTCGGTTAAAACACGCCTGACGAGTCAGATTTCGACAGCTTCTTGCGGAGCTTCCTGTCCGCTCGGTGACATCGATAAGAGCTTGTCCAACTCAATCTGTCTTCCCTAACTTGTGAGTTGGGAACTTTCATGTCAGCATCCCCTCTCGATATGCTCATCCTATTCACCAAAGTCTGCCTTAGTAGCTCTTTTGAGGTATTTGAAATAAAACAGTGATTCACACATGTAGCCTGTAACTGTTTTTCGAAATTGGGATTTGCCATCTACTGGCCATTGTAACAAAGAATAATTTAGCCTAATTTGTGTGCACTCTAAGAGAAGATCCGAATCACTACCAAAACTGACAAAAAGAAGTCCGCTGCGGGCAAAAACACGCAAAAATAGATTAACCAAAAGGAAGCTCGTCATCTTCAAGAATTTTTAATGCCTTACGATACCACCACCACCACCACGACGACGACGACGACGACCACCACCACCACCACCACCACCACTACTACCACCAACACCACCTCGCCGTCCTTTCGTAGATTGACCTGTAAAGCGTTATCCAGATACACGTGGCAGACGTCCACAGTCAGTACTTATTCGATACACCAAAAAAATATATCTTAATTGCCCTAAGGTTACCGGGTGAAAACATACCTTTGGTCATCACACCGTCTTTCGAAGTACAGCCATGTAGAGACGCAAGACCTACAAGAGTGATGCAAATTGCACATGAGGGGTAATTGCCTGGATTTTTGCCTCAACATCATGCTCGCTGATGCTTCTCCCTCATCGTCCTCATCAGAAAAATCAAGTTAGCCGACAGCAGGGTTCACCAACCGGTCCTATTTGCCGGACGTAATGCGATAATGGTGGTAGGTTCGAGTGAGAATCCAAAACGTTAGGACAATAAACTTCAGATTCCAACAATCGCATCTTTTTCTGAACCACTTCCTAGAACTCCCCTATACGCTTTTATCAGCAAACTAAAAATTTGCGTACTATCGATTTTAACGAATACTTTGTGCTGGCAGTAAAAATAGGTCCCACTAGGGGAACACATTGAGAAGGATGAATCGCTTGCATTAAGTAGAAAATGTCAGTTAAATTTTCCTTACCATTCTAGTGGATTTAGGCTTCTCCTCCAGTATGGATGGCTCTTTGGGATAGAAGAAAAGACAAAGGAAAGATATTAATAAAACCGTCGACTCAATAAGAAAGCTGATATAGACTGATGGTTTTAATTCTGTCGGTCAGGTAGCTATGTCTTGTCCACCTCCATTAATATCTTAGCTAGTTTGATGAGACAAACTCAAGCTGAGCGGCAAAATGGTGTTTCTGAAAGTGATTAAACATGGGAACAAACACACTCTACACGACCTCACGCTTGGAAAATTAAGATTTTTGCTGCTGACCTGGATATTCAAACGCACGTCAGGGATGGAGAAGAGAAATGAGGCTAACACAGGAACTGCGAGTGTTCAACCGATCGAACGTCTAGTAAGGAAGTAATGCGTCATGAGCTGCGGACTGTTCGATTAGAGCTACGCCTACCCGCAAGTAGTTACTAGCTCCAACTACCCATTAGAATGTGCTGTCTCAGGAGTCCCATGCATGGGTAAATTAACTGGCTGTCAATGCGCGGATAATAATTAACGAGAGGGGCGGCAGTGATAGACAGTAACACAAAACAAACATCCAAACAGCTACCAGCAACAGTGATCAGGGATCGAAAAGCAACTACGGAGGACTACAAAAGCAGTCGAACAGTGGTCGTACCAACTGCTTACTCCAGTGATGAATGTGTTGTGTTACGTAACTTGCCCAGATGGCTGAGCTCAGTAACACTGAGTAGGATTCAGAGCAAAGGACTGCAGAATTTCCTTCGTGGACAGAAGTCGGCAGTCTCCGATAAGAAGAATGGAAGTAGGCAACAGCTAAAATCATGCTGAAATGTTCCGTGCAGAAAAATGGTTTTGGAGACTGTAGACAGACTTGTCGTGCTGCTCGGAGTTTGAGTGGATTACAACCACAATCCATCAAGTCCTGCGCATCCACGGCCAATTCTCCAAAGATAAAAGTTTTATGTGTTTCACCTACATACATCCGGTGCGAAGACAGACGAGGAGGCACAGGTGAAAGGTTGCTGTACAGAGGTCGAACCATAGACCACTGATCACATGCTGGTTATGACTTCAGCTTCAGTCGATATCATAAATAGCAATGAGCAGAAGTAAATAAGGTATGCGAGAGAGATGCACTGGTCAAACACTGCTCAGTTCTTCGCGTATGCGAGTTTACGTGCTCGAGCAAAAACAAGGACATGATAAACATTGTTCGCTCACCGTACTCATGACTTTATTCGTCTGAGCTTTCGAACGCTTAATGGAATCCATCGTCAAAGATACAAACGGCAACAAAAAAGAGCAACAGTTATAGGGGCGCAGGGCCCAATCAGACACCAGTGACACCAGTCCGTAGGTGCCTGGACAGGGCCCTGTATGTTGGCACCAGATCAATAACTCGATTGACTGAGTTATCGTCGGAGGCCCAGGCTTCAAACAATTCTCGGCTTGTCTTGCATCTTTCGTGGGCAATTATCTTCGTAGCTGCGAATTCAAACCCGTGACCCATTTAGTAGGTGTGGGTAGCCACTTTTGATAATCCACCACCCTGTCTCACAGACAGCTTATGCTCGTGTATGCGCGATCCAAGTATGCTTCCAGCCTGTCCTGGGTAGTTACGGGAACAGTTTTGGCACGGGATGCGATACACTACACCCAACTGCTCATTAGGATCCAACGTGTCCTTGATTTTCATGACCCCGCTGTGCATGGTATCTTTGGGCCAGTGTACAATTCTGATACCTAGTCCTGCAGCAATGCGCTTGGTCGCTTCCGACACGTCCTTGATGTATGGAAGCCCATGGCAAACAATAGGGGCTTTTGCTGGTTGGGTCCTCCGGTGGCGAGCATGTAGGCATCGGCTTATGAACGCCTTCGGACACCAGTATAAGTTTGAAAGCTCAGACGAATAAAGTCATGATTCCACCGAGTGAACAACCATCTTTTTCTTTTTTTTCTTGTTCTTGTTCTTGTCCTTCCTCTTCTTATTCCTCCAGATATTCGCTACACAAGAGGCAGCAACGCACGAGAAACTACGTTTTTTGCACCAATGCATCCAAGAGGGACTGACGCCGCGATGCCTGACCCATTAGGCTCCCGCTAACAGCCATGGGCAGCGAAAGTGTTTAGCGATTTATCAAGCAGATGACGAGAGTTCTGATCGATGACGAGAGTTGATCGATGACGAGAGTTCTGATCGATGACTGCCACCGGCGTCTACGGAAATGCAAGGCTGTGATTGATCAGAATAGAAGGGACTGTGCGGTGACCGGTGACGCCATCACTGAGGACGTCTGTAAGACCATCTCGGATCTGGCGCAGCACAGACAGATCAAGAGGCGAGTAAGTTCGGAAAAAAACGGAATACGTTACAGGCATCCGACACAGGAAGTTCAAACTTGGTTCACAACCTCTCGTCCAAGCAAATAACTAAACAAAAACTACGGGTGTTGCGGCATGAAGCTTGTTTTAACAACACCGATTCCAACCTTGTTGACTTCATTGCAGCCCTGGAAGTCATACTTTTGATAAAAAAAAACGACCGACGACGAGTCCGGCAATGTGTCACCTCTTTGCTGATGGCGTACAGACCAACCCTATGTGTTTTTAAGAGTGAGTCAAAAGTTACGAAGGAACTAAGGACGGACAAAGAAATAATCATTCTACCTTCTGATAAGGGAGGATTAACTGTCTTAATGAATCGAGAAGACTACAATGAGAAATTCAAGGTTTTTCTTTATGGCAGAGAATTTTACAGACCAGCACAGAACACACAAGCCAAAGCAATAGCATTTCACTTGAATAAATTACTCGGAGAATTCAAACGAAAATATGCAATCACGTATAACGAGCGGTGCCAAAGGAAACCAACGGACACTGCAATGGCTCACTTCTACGGTCTGCCAAATATCCCTAAACCGAATTATCCACTTCGGCAAATCGTTGTTCTAAAAGACAGCCCCACCTATACCCTGGACAAATGAATGAACTCGAAACTGAACTTTCTCCAAAACAATTCAACTGCCTCAATCCGTTTAACCTCCCAATTCCTGGCTGACCTCCAAGGTTGGAGGATTCAATCGGATGAACTGATGGTCTCTGTTGACGTGACTTCATTATTCACATTCATCCCACTGAGCTTAGGACAAGCAGTCTTGCGCAGGAAACTTAAGGAGGCAAACGACCAAACAGAGAGATCGCTCAAAATTCAAATCCTTATGAGGCTGTTCAAATTTTGTCAAAATAACTTCTTCAACTTCGTTGGAGAAACCTATGAGCAGATAAAGGGAACTCCAATGGGCTCCCGAAGTTCTAGTTTAGTGGCAGAATTGGTCCTACAAGAGCTGGAAAAGATCGTCTTCATCCAATAGCCACAGATCTTTTGGTGCCCTTACGTGGACGACAAATTTGGTAACGTCAAGGGGAACAAGCTGCAGCATTTCCATGATCACCTTACTTCGATCCTCCCAGATATACAATTAACGAGGGAATAATAAAAGGAGCAGCAGCTCCGCTTCCTTGATGTACTCGTCAGGCGAAGCCCCGACGGTGAAATAGAAACAACTGTCTACAGGAAAGCGATGAACACCACGCACCTTCTCAGTTTTCACAGCAACCATCCGGTTGCTCCCAAATGAAGCTCCATGAGAACACTGTTCAAACGCATCCAGACTCGTTGCAGCAAACTGGCAGGAAAAGCTCGTGAGGCCCGTTACCTCCGTGACCAGTTTATTTTGAACGGCTATCCCAAGGCGTTGGTAAGTAAACGCCTACGTGTTCGCCCCGGAGGACCCAACCAGAACCGACCCCTACGGTATGGCATGCGTTGTCATACATAAAGGAGGTGTCAGAAGCGACCAAGCACATTGCTGCGGGACTCGGTGTCGGATTTGCACACCGGCCCAAAGCTACCATACGCCGCAGGGTCATGCGAATCAAGGATAAATTAAATTCTAATGAGCAGTCGGGGTAATGTATTGCATCCTATGCCAAAACTCTTCCCATAACTACACAGGATATACTGGACGTATGCTTGAAGCGTGCATACGTGAGCGTAAGCTGGCTGTAAGCCGGGATGATGGCTTATCACAAGTGGCTGCTCACACCTACGAAACGGGTCACGAAAATTTCTCGAATTTTGGCACTCCAACACAAACAGCATCAAACGCCGTGTTGATCTGGATGTACATTACGAAGGCTTACGGGCACGGCTCACTGACTTGCGTCGACCTTAAACCAACAATAGCTTATCCATGTTTGGCCAAGTGGAAATCCACGTATGTGGTTTCCTCCCCCCGCCGACGCTTAAACGAAAATCGGTATATTAACACCTCCCCTCACTCCCGACATTTCTCGTAACACATTTCTCGACCCCCTACCACGAACGTTCGTCTGTACGCCCCCCCTACCAATCTCTCTAGTGTGATAATCCCAACTCCCACTTTTCAATTCGTCTGACAATGGGCCAGTGACACCTGCTTGAAAATTCACGAGAAAAACTCGATTATTTCGATGAACCTTCCTTCTTTCATTATCATCTCGGAATACATACTACCTCATTTATTCCATATATATATTATGAAAAAGTGGTGTTTACCGATCTGGTTAAGGAACAAAAATGTTCCGTTGTGCCTTGGTGCTCACTTCAGAGCCCTCGCGAGTAGTCGCATATTGATAAGATGGAACCGACAAAGACAAGGGAGACTGGAATGGCCATTTCTGGCTTATTAGCCTTCCTCAGCCAGTAAAACCCAATCCCAGGTGTGAATCACCCGATATATATATATATATATATATATATATATATATATATATATATATGTAAAGAAAAGATGCCTGTATTTCAAGATATATATATATATACCTGGAATGTGACCTTACGCCTGTATTTTTGGTAAACATTGACAGCAGTGGTCACAGTTTAGCCTAAGCCTAAGGGCATATAGTGCATGTGTTGCACCTGATTAGACCTAAATTACCCTTTGATGCTTTTGTTCAGATGGAAAAGTGCTAGGCAGTGAAATTTGCTTGACTGCTAGAACAGCATTACTTTATTCCCTGTTTAATATTTCATTCTACAAAAACAGCGCTAACATGGATAAAGGCTGATTTCCTTGTAGCATAAACTTCATTTCATTTCATTAAACTAATAAAGATTAACACAGTAGGATTTCACAAAAATCCACTTGCTACTTTTCCGATGTCTAAGTACGGCGGGATTTCCAAAATTGTCCACAGAGATGAACGAAGCGAATCGCGGATTGTGTATCTCACTGTAGTCGGTCCGAAGACAGGCAAGGCGTTTTTCCTTGAACTGATGAACGGATACCTGAAGAGACTTGACGAATGGCAACCAGTTCTGTCGTCTGCGTTGTGGATCCAGGTTCCGGCCACTGGAGCATTCACAAAAACTTCCACGTGCACTTCTGTCAAAACATAATTACTGTCAAAATGCAAGTAACAACAACATAATCGGTATGCTAATCAGAAGCTGGTGACAACCCCTCGGACAAATGGGCGAATTATCTACCAACAAAATATAAAAATGTTCCGTGTATGAGCAACGCATACGTTTCAAACGTCTAATTGTGAGGCGCTAAATGACCTGATGTCATCTCGTAAATAAATTTGCAAGTCCTTACGTGTAGGTGCTATGACGTGCAGGGGTACTATTTAGGGGAGGCACCACACAGGTAACAGGTGGTGAACGCTCTTGTGGCCGCCTATAACTGGTACTCCACCCACCATCCCTCACCCCTTATCCCAAAAGTCTTACGGCAAGCGCAACAGCAATCCCGTAGGTGGCCCAGGGTAACTTGGGTCGCTCTCCCCTTTAAACGAAACCGTGACCCATAGTAGAGCTCGGTATGCGTTTGGGATGTCCCAGTAGCCCTAGTAAGGGACAGCACTACTTGCCTCCTCGCGGAGGAAGGGGCTAGAAAAGGTGCCTAAACAAATGCTTCGTCTCACGTCTTCTGCAGCCAACCGCGGCTCGCAGATCGAAAAATACGCGGTCATAAAACTCAAACAAACGACAATACCCCTGTCCGCATCCCCCGCGCCATACCCTCCGGGCTGCTCGGGTGAGTCCGCTCACAATAGCAGCCTGGAATGTTCGTCACCTTTTAGACAATCAAAAGCACAAACGGCCAGAGTGGAGGTAGCACTAGTTTCTCGGGAACTGGTGCGCTACAAGGTGCATATTGCTGCTCTCAGCGAGACCCGATTCCCTGAGCAGGGTCAGCTGGAGGAGGTGGGTGCAGGCTACACATTCTTCTGGAGCGGCTGGTCAAATGCAGAGCGAGGTAACGTTGGTGTTGCCTTTGCCATCCTGAATGACATCGTGGGACGTCTGCCCTGTCTGCCACAGGGTATCAATGATCGCCTGATGGGCCTTTGCCTGCCTCTTCGGAGAGACAAGTTTGCCACTATAATCAGCGCCTACACTCCCCCAATGATTGCACATGACAAATTCTTTGAGAACCTGCACGCCATGCTGGTGACTGTGCCAAAGGTGGACAAGTTAATTGATCTTGGCGACTTCAACGCCCACGCCAGGACAGACCACGCTACCTGGCAGGGAGTGCTGGGTCCCCATGGTCGCGGTGGCTGTAGCGATAACGGCTTCCTTTTCCTGCAAACCTGTGCGGAACACCGTCTTCTGCTGGCCAACACCTTCCACCTTCCGACGCGGACAAAGGTCATGTGGATGCACCCTCGGTCACGGCGCTGGCAGCTGCTGGACTAAGTTCTCATCAGGAGGCGAGATCAACAGAACATGCTGGTAACCAAGGCGATCCATGATGCCGATGGTTGGATGGATCACCACCTCAGAATCCCAAGATGAGGCTCCGACTCAAACCCCGCCGAAGGCCACAAGGTAGGTGACCGGCAGGTAAGTTAAATACCCTTTTGTGTATTCGTCTGTTCACTGTTTTGATTTCAGCAACCAAGTTGATCAGAAATTGGAGGATCTACATGCTTCAGATGATAGCGGCTAATGAGTCACAAGCGTCCCGGCTCAACACCGCCAATTCCAAAGCCTTATCAACATGCTCACGAGGCCAACGCACATTTCGCGCGCGAATCAGCCCGATCAGACATCTTCAAACTCAATGCAATACCAATCCCACAACCCCAAATTCTCTATCAACAAATATCCCTTCTACCATATCTGCCTCAAACCCAACGACGACGACCAACCCAACCACTTATAATCAGTCCATCAAGGTCTCACCACCCTAGATCACCAACACATTCATCTTGCGCCGATCACGGCGGCGACTACCACTTGCCCCACTCGTGCCACCACAGTGATCACCTTCGACTACCTGCCACTTGATACCTCCTCATCCTCCTCGTCCTCCTCCTCGTCCTCCTCCTCGTCCTCCTCCTCGTCCTCGTCCTCGTCCTCCTCCTCCTCCTCCTCCTCCTCCTCCTCCTCCTCCCTCCTCCTCCTCCTCCCTCCTCCTCCCTCCTCCTCCTCCTCCCTCCTCCTCCTCCTCCCTCCTCCTCCTCCTCCTCCCTCCTCCTCCCTCCTCCCTCCTCCTCCTCCTCCCTCCTCCTCCTCCTCCTCCTCCTCCCTCCCTCCTCCTCTTCCTCCCTCCTCCCTCCTCCTCCCTCCTCCTCCTCCCTCCTCCCTCCTCCTCCTCCTCCTCCCTCCTCCTCCTCCTTCTCCTCCCTCCTCCTGCCCTCCCTCCCTCCTCCCTCATGCTCCTCCCTCATCCCTTCTTCTTCTTCTTCTTCTTCTTCTTTTCTTCTTCTTCTTCTTCTTCTTCTTCTTCTTTCTTCTTCTTCTTCTTCTTCTTCTTCTTCTTCTTCTTCTTCTTCTTCTCCCTCCTCCTCCTTCCCCTCCTCCTCCACCACCATCAGCACTAGCACCACCGACACCCCCAGTACCAGCGATGAGGACATGGTACTAACCTGTTTTCATAGCGATCGCAGATTCACCTCACATATCGGCCTGGTTGGTCACTTGCGAACCATCACCTGGAGCATCAACATACAGCAAATACCGCTACCTACAATACCCTCCCTGCCCCGCGCATGCACTCACCGCATGGTTCTGCTCAGTCACATGCGCATCCACGAAAACGGAATCCATCGCGATGCCAATATGCCTTACACTTCTTGCGTATCCATCAATACTTCCATGACCACCAGTACCAGCAGCACAACCCCGCAGACTTAGCCCCTCCCGACTTATCTTGTCCTCACACCACACAGGCACATCACGCATCAGCCTGATTGGTTACTTGCGAATCCATCGCACAGAGATCGGCGAACCAGTGCAATAAGCACCAACATACACCCGCTGCACCCAACTCAACTGACCACACTGCCCACACACATTTACACACCACATGGGCCTATTAGGCCACATGCGTCTCCATGAAAATCTATGCTTGAACACCGCCGGCTATACCAAAACACTACATCTCTCCTCATCAGACTCTGCACCTAACATAATCACAAGCAACACCACAAAATCATGCTCTCAGTCTGCATAGCTTGCACTGACAGGAAAGTATAATCCATGGCTCCTTCTCCACGAGGCTTGTCTGCTGCATGTGTGATCTGAGCTTGAGAATATCCCGAGGCGATAAGCGCCGTGGGTTAAAAGGTTGCCAACTGACGATTACACACAGATCTCGCAGTCAGTCCAACGGGTGTTGTGTGGAGCGGCTGACTGGTGGTCTGAGAGTCAGACTGCGATGGCTCCTTCTTAACGTGACCTATGGCATTCTCACACTTGTGAGATGTGGGTTGTTAACCCCCCTCCCCCCTGTCGTGTGAAATCCTGGTGCTTGTGTTTGGGGGCCAGGTCATGTATGCAGTACGCGCCCACTTCCGCATCAGACAACTGACCGGCTCGGACGGTGGTCTGATTGTGGGGGTGGGGGAGAAAGTGAGGGCGACGGCTCAGCGCATTTTCCTTACTATAAACAACCTGTCGCGCTTGGAACTATCACGGTGCGCTAAAAGCCGTGGCTTGGGATAACTCGGGCCGCATGGTCAGCCCAGTGTGTGTTTGTGCGGAGTGGCTGACTGGCCGACTGTGAGTCAGGCTGCAATGGCTCCTTTTTAATGTGGCCTCTAGGCACTTCTTCTCCGCGGGATCCGAGCCACCCACGCGCGCCCTCTCCCGTTTCTGATCTTCTTAACTCAGTCATGACACCGGGCTCAGGTGGCGGAGGAGAAGAGAGTGCGGTAGGTGCAGTGCAAGTCTACCGTCCCTGCACCACCCTTATGTGGTACATACGGTGGACAGCACCGGACATCGATATTCAAACTCTCTGGACGTATGGGTGATAGTATTCCCATGTCTCCTATATGTGATTCTGCTCGAATGTTAATTTTGACTGCCATTTCCTGTGCATATCATATCCCGTGCCAGATGCGAAAGAGCCCCTATAGGCAAGGGCAGGTTAAGTAAGCAGTCGTCGTGCAGCCTCACTTCTATCCCTGAGTGCCCAAGTTTTCGATATCTGCGTAAAGGAGCACTTCAAACGCCTTGAAGGTTTTATTTTTTTATGAAAAAATGTAAAGACCAATGAAACAGAGTTGATCGCATGCACTCTCTATTTATTGTGAGGACGAGTCTGCAGGGAGCCTGAAAGATCTGCGAGCCAAACCATGCCTTATAATGTTTGATATGCAAAATTCTGCAATTAAGACACTAGAGCAGATAATGTTCTTACCTACACATCAGAGCACCATAAACTGATACAGCTGACAAAAAAGATGACCACCGCAGTGGGATGCATAACCATGAGATAACGGACCATGCGTCGCGGTTGGCACCCATCCACCGTAATAAATACACCCGATTTCGCTCCACAGGGGTCCCCCTATTTCGAGTTGAGTAAGGCTGACTGACGGCGGCTAGTAAACCAGAAATGAACATCCTAGTCGAATGGAGCAGGCTAGGAGACGAGAAGCAGAAGTGACACAGTGAGCCTAAAGAGAAAAACCACCTTTTTCGTGGCTTACGATAGTTTCATTTTAAAATACTTTGTTTCTTCCAGGAGAATAATAAAGAGGTCAATTATATGTGACAGGTGGGTCTCAGGCAAAAGAGGAACATATATACATTGTTATTGATGCTACTTATTTATTAACAGTAACCATGTTTAAGACAATATATGCTGCGTACGGACTGCAACAGAGTGCACATATTTGATATTTAATTCCTGGTCCTGGCCACATACATCAGTGAGCTAAATTATTTTATCGTCAGGAAACCATCTGGGAGCATGAAGAGTGAGGCATATAGTCCCATTTGAGTAATTTTGTAGATCTGAGTCCAGGGCGAAGACAACAGGAAATAAATAAAGGTGTCGGTGAGTAGAAACCGTGCGAGAGTTGCCAGTTTCTACTTATTTACATTAAGTGCACGTCTCCGTGAGTTGGTCGGTAATGGAGAACAGAGCAGTACCAATGGAAATTTTATTAATTTTTTGGGTCCTGAGACTAACAAAGGTCAGCGGCGAGATAAACAAGCGTGACGGGGAATGAAAGGATTATTTCTCCTAAAAATATCGTAACCAGCAATGCAGATCGTTGGCCATGGGAAGTGGGATCGGGTGGCTGTCTGCCAGAATTTTTTCCAGGATCTTAAAGAAGAAATTGGAAAAAATAGGCTGCTGCGTATTGCTGATTGAAAGTCGAAATGTAAGATGAATCGCATTCGCTGTTATTTATCGTAGAAGACGATGCGGTGACTAAAGTTAGGGGTTTGGACAAGCGATTGGCTGAGGTAACCATTTTCAAACGGATCTGCTAGCATATTCATGATACTTATGCTGTTGCCCTTATTCTCCTCTCTGTGTCAGCTTACCTGCATGCCTAGAGTAAGTGACTACGATTCCTATAAAACACCACCGTTCACTATTCTATGAGCCATTTTCACATGTAAACCCCATCCATGCAACCAACACCTACATCGAGGTCGGCCAAATGTGCAACCAGTTTAAATTAGTGAATTCCAACTTGTTCGCGATTCTAGAGATGTGAAAATACTTAATTTAAGAAGAGAATACTTAAAGGAATGGAAGTCAATATGCACATTCCAGGTTCTTGTTAAAAAGGAGACGAAGGCGTGGCACTGGAACGGTAGCTTTTTAGTCTGAGCATTCAGCATCAGAGACCGCTGGAGAGCAAAAAGTGTGAACATTTATGCAGTCGTGCCGTGGGGGTTGGGGGTTGGGTTACTTCTGTGACTGTGTCTAGTTCTCGTCGCCTGGTTCACAATGGACTCAGGGCTTGTTTACGTTGTTTCCCCTCGGTGGCAATATGAGCCACGCCAGCTGGCTGCGTAGGCGCAACGCGTGATAACACAGGAATCAGTCAATATGCCTACTGATGGAGTTGGCGACTGAAACTCAAGCGTCCAACAGCTCCTCTCCCGTTTACTGCCGGCCTGTGCCAGTAGTGGCGTGTTCTTGAAGTCGAACTCATGGCCTTCCTCCAACTCAGACCGACAAACCCACCGCCCCAGTGATCCTGTCTACTCTTCTTTTCAGAATACTTTAAATTGGAATATGTTGCCTAGTCTGCATGACGAAAATGCCACAAGCAAAAATACCTGATCGTACTGAAGAGGAATAATCAGATATCTACAAATTATTGGCGAAAATGACGGCAAGACAGTCCGTAGAAGGAATATAGTCAAAAACTAGGAACACCTAAATGCCGCCTCTGACAAATTAGACTGTCGTGTGTGGGGTAAATGTCAAAAAAAGGACTAAATCATAGCAAAACTTGAAAAAAAAATATAGCAACAGAACGTTTGGCTGTGTGCTCGATGACATAGGTGCCCTAGCTCGAGGGATAATGTTTCTTCGAGCCGAATGGACGCATTACTGACCGATGACCGGAAACGCTTCTTTCTATTTCAGTTCGCTTTCATTGCCATGGCCACAGAGGCTGTGAATTGCAGCACCAGTCCAGCATGGAATGGGTTTGTTTTATTCTGAAATTGGGTCGAAGAAGCGTCAGCTAGAGAATATAACCCCCCTAACGTTTGACCTATTAGAATCGGATCACACCCCTACGCAAGATTACCAACCAGTGTCACCCAATAGCACATTACGCATTGGGTCAGACTTAGGCTTAATCGGTCGGCTATCTGGCTAACTTCGAGCAGGGGAAATAAATGCGATGAGTTAATTTTGCATCTACCAAGGAAATTACATTGAGAAATTCCATATTCTGAACTCATAAGAGCTCGAAGTAACAAAGACTGTTGGTGTCCTAGTACCCGCGTTCTGGACATAGCATCACCGTAATGCTGCGGAAGTCAGCATATGAAGCAAATGTGCCTGCAAATGGCAACTGCAGCTTGAGTAAAGAGCTGCTTTAGGAAAAGTGCTCAAATTAACATCCACTACATCAGTTCAAATCTGGTCCCAATCGTCTCCATGAAGATTCTAAATTGAGTACTTTGGCGCCGTCGATATCGTGGAGACTTAGGCGTTTCTCAATACATCATGATACCTGCAGCAAAAGTGTCTGGAAAGAGACATCAAAAGTAGGCAATAGATGCCTGCACTTTGCAGGTGAGGGGGGCAGTGGGAGTTCTGGGTGAGTTCTGGGCGACTCAGAGTGATTATCCTTCTGTGTTCTCTCTACAGACTCATTGAAGTGCTTAAACTACCCAAGTGGAACCAAAGTTAGCTATTCATCTAGTATATTTGAATGGCACATTTAGAGTTCAACCCTACGGAACCAACTTTTCAGTTCTCTATGTCACGGCAAGATACGAGTACGCAAGAAACCTCCCATCCCACATGAACCGGTGGAAGAAGAGTACGAGTGACCTTGTTTGCAGAAGTGAGTACATGGTCAATCGCGCTTAACAAAAACCAGGCGTGGTATCGATACTTCAGACCCCTTTTTTGTGAATCATTTGAGGTAGAGGGGGGGGGGGAGGAGGGAAGGGCATTTTTTAAGCTCAATGATAACGAAACAGAGAATTGGTTGGATATTATATGTAATCAGCTCTCTCGTGTAGAGTTCAGTCCAAACATGCATAAATTTAACCAAGTGAGCGGGAACACTGCAAGATACCTAATGCTAGAAAAGGTCCGAAAACTCACCTCAGGAAAGCCGGATACCACCACCAGTTCACGGCTGCTAACGTTTTGCAGACGTAGGGGTTCTGGGTGAGGTATTCAAAGGAATCTGGCTTGCTGTCAGGACCAGTCTGCTCAGCGTGATCGCAGATAACACCACTGGGTGGCTCGCTCTGAACGCAGCCATTCAACAGGATATGGTGGTCATCTTCAGCAATTGAGATAGGACTGTGAACGACGAATACGCTCCACGGCACTCGGTGCGAACGCAGCCACAATGTTTCCAGTGACGAGAACTGGCCAGCCAGGCAATGTGTGATCCAGGAGGTAAATACCTGCAGAGAAGATCCCAGGATACAAAAATGCATATTTTCAACCATAGATTTTAAAGGTCTTTACTTGGGAAATCTGCGAAGCTATCTACCACAGAGAGTTCTGATTCCAGTGAACTTACTCAAGACTAATTTCTGCAGTCAACAGACGTCTGTGCAACGATAAAACCAGCCTTTTAACCTTGCTTGAAAACAGTTCATACGAGCGGCTACAATTTGCCCCAACAGGCCTTAATTAAACTCGGTAGTTGTTCCGTCTGCCCATCTTCAGAGACTGGAGAGTCGTGCTCACCGCTCTTATTAAGTGCCACTCTTTGCCCTGTGCCTGTTGGGCCAACTTTCTGTTGCTTCGGACTCGCAACTGACCGTAGCCCGTGTCAGCATCGCCGCCCCCGTTGACAGGATGTCAACCGGCCTTTCACCACGGCTTGTTCCACCCCGTCCTCGTTAGTCACGGAAATAAGCGGCAGCCCCGCCCCTTCTAAGCCATGATGGTCTCCTGTCAAGAAGGTTCGTAGGTACAGATAGGGGCAGGCAAATTAATATGGCGGTTGACCGAGCAGTCGGTGAACATCCAAGCTTCTTTTATCTGCCTTGACGTGTGATCCTCGCCCGGGCCCACGACGTGGCTCATCAGTGAGGCTTGTTTTGCTACCTTTAAATTTGGGCCTAGCCTTCGAACAGCCAACTGATGTTCACGCATTCGCGTTTGCAGCTGTCGTTCGGTTTCTTAAATAAAGTTGCACATCCTGTACTGTAGGCAGTAGGCAGAGGCGGGTCCGACGCAGCCAGACAGGTGGTCCAACAGACACAAAGCAAAGATTGGCCCACAATGAGACCAGTGAGCAGGACTATCCAGTGTCTGAAGATGAGTAGACGAAACAACCTCCCGAAACGTCAGACATCTGATGAACACCCCCTTTGAACGCATCTTCTTCCTTTGACTCGTAACCACGTTCGGGTTGACTGCACTTGCATCTTCTTTAAGAATTTTTCACGTGGCATCCAACTAGACGTGCATATGGATGTATCCCTCATTTATGCGCATTTTTTTCCAGGAATTCACTAATTATCTTTCTTGGACTGAGGCCAAGGCTGCGAGGATTTTCCCGCAAACAAATGTGAACGAAAAGGTTGATCAGGAACACACCATGATGCCGGTTTTTGAAAAAAGTCCTTTCGGCCTCCTTATGAAATCCATTCGATAAACAATGACTACTTATGTAGTGTATATTTTTTTTCTACAGATTGTTCATGCCATTTAATATTCAAAGATAGAAAACCTAAGCAACAGCTTTTTCTTGCACTCATTTGATAGCAAGTCACGCCTTCTCGAAGAGAGGCAAATTTTCGCATCCCAGTAAAGAAGAAGGTTGCTGGTTCACCGGAATCACACCTTTATTCTTCTGAGCTTTCGAACTCCTATGGCAGTCCATCGTCAGAGATAAAACGACAAACAAAAGATTAACAGTTATAGGGGTCAGACACCACTGGTGTCAGTCTGGAGGTGACCGCGCATGACGCTGTATGCCGGCGCCAGATCGATAAATCGATCGACCGAGTTCTCATCGGAGGAGCAGGCTTCAATCAATTCTCGGCTTGTCTTGCATCTGGCATGGGTAATTATTTGCGTGGCTCTGAAGTTAAAATCATTACCCGGTTTGTAGGAGTGGGCAGCCACTTGTCATAAGTTGTCACTGTCTCACAGCAAACTTATGCTCGTGTATGTGCGATCCAAGCATACATCCAGTATATCCTGTGCAGTTATGGGAAGAGTTTTGACATAGGATGCAATACATTACCCCGACTGCTCATTAGAATTTAATTTATCCTTGATTCCCATGACCCTGCTGCGTATGGTAGCTTTGGGCCGGTGTGCAAATCCGACACCGAGTCCCGCAGCAATGTGCTTGGTCGCTTCTGACACCTCCTTTATGTATGACAACGCATGCCATACCGTAGGGGTCGGTTCTGGTTGGGTCCTCCGGGGCGAACACGTCGGCGTTTACTTACCAACGCCTTGGGATAGCCGTTCAAAATAAACTGGTCACGGAGGTAACGGGCCTCACGAGCTTTTCCTGCCGGTTTGCTGCAATGAGTCTGGATGCGTTTGAACAGTGTTCTCACGGAGCTTCATTTGGGAGCAACCGGATGGTTGCTGTGAAAACTGAGAAGGTACGTGATGTTCATCGCTTTCCTGTAGACAGTTGTTTCTATTTCGCCGTCGGGGCTTCGCCTGACGAGTACATCAAGGAAGCGGAGCTGCTGCTTATTTTCTTATTCCCTCGTGAATTGTATATCTGGGAGGATCGAAGTAAGGTGATCATGGAAAATGCTGCAGCATGTTCCTCTTGACGATACCAAATTTGTCGTCCACGTAAGGGCACCAAAAGATCTGTGGCTATTGGATGAAGACGATCTTTTCCAGCTCTTGTAGGACCAATTCTGCCACTAAACTAGAACTTCGGGAGCCCATTGGAGTTCCCTTTATCTGCTCATAGGTTTCTCCAACGAAGTTAAAGAAGTTATTTTGACAAAATTTGAACAGCCTCATAAGGATTTGAATTTTGAGCGATCTCTAGGTTTGGTCGTTTGCCTCCTTAAGTTTCCTGCGCAAGACTGCTTGTCCTAAGCTCAGTGAGATGAATGTGAATAATGAAGTCACGTCAACAGAGACCATCAATTCATCCGATTGAATCCTCCAACCTTGGAGGTCAGCCAGGAATTGGGAGGTTAAACGGATTGAGGCAGTTGAATTGTTTTGGAGAAAGTTCAGTTTCGAGTTCATTCATTTGTCCAGGGTATAGGTGGGGCTGTCTTTTAGAACAACGATTTGCCGAAGTGGATAATTCGGTTTAGGGATATTTGGCAGACCGTAGAAGTGAGCCATTGCAGTGTCCGTTGGTTTCCTTTGGCACCGCTCGTTATACGTGATTGCATATTTTCGTTTGAATCCTCCGAGTAATTTGTTCAAGTGAAATGCTATTGCTTTGGCTTGTCTGTTCGGTGCTGGTCTGTAAAATTCTCCGCCATAAAGTAAAACCTTGAATTTCTCATTGTAGTCTTCTCGATTCCTTAAGACAGTTAATCCTCCCTTATCAGCAGGTAGAATGGTAATTTCTTTGTCCGTCCTTAGTTCCTTCATAACTTTTGACTTACTCTTAAAAACACATTGGAAAGGTCTGTACGCCATCAGCAAATAGGTGACACATTGCCGGACTCGTCGTCGGTCGTATTCTGTTATCAAAAGCATGACTTTCAGGGTCGCAATGAAGGCGATAAGGTTGGAATCGGTGTTGTTAAAACAAGCTTCATGCCGCAGCACCCGTAGTTGTTGTTCAGTTATTTGCTTGGATGAGAGGTTGTTAACCAAGTTCAAACTTCTTGTGTCGGATGCCTGTAACGTATTCCGTTTTATTCCAAAATTACCTACTTATTGGCCTCTCTGTGCTGCGCCAGATCCGAGATTGTCTTACAAAGGTCCTCAAAGAAAAATTAAATCCTAATGAGCAGTCGAGGGTAGTGTATCATACTTCGGACCAAAACTGCTCCCGTAACTACACATGACAGGCTGGACGGATGTTTGAATTGCACATACACGAACATAAGCTTGCTGTGAGACGGATTGACAGCTTATTACAAGTGGCTGCCCACTCCTACGAACCGGATCACGAGTTTAACTTCGCAGTCACGAAGATTATAGCCCATGCCAGATGCAAGACAAGCCGAAGATCAATTAAAACCTGAGCCTCCAATGAGAAATCCGTCTATCGATTTATCGATCTGGCGCCGTCATACAGGGTCATGCGTAGTCACCTCTGGACTGACGCCATTGGTGTCTGATTGGCCGCTGACCCCTATTACTCTTAATAGTTTTTTGTCGCCATTTTATCTCTGATAATGGATGCCATAGGAGTTCGAATGCTCAGATGTGATTCCGGCGAACTAATAACCTTCTTCTTCTTCTTCTTCTTCTTCTTCTTCTTCTTCTTCTTCTTCTTCTTCTTCTTCTTCTTCTTCTTCTTCTTCTTCTTCTTCTTCTTCTTCTTCTTCTTCTTCTTCTTCTTCTTCTTCTTCTTCTTCTTCTTATTGTTATAATAATAATAATAATAATTATTCTATTATTATTCTCCTTCTTTTTCGTCTTCACCTATAGTCACGTCTTCGTCAACTTTCATAGTCAAATAAGGCGTATATTTTGGTTCACAACATGTTCATCCGTCGTAGTCCGACGATGTCCACCGTATGCTCCACAGCAAAGGGATGCAGGGACGTTGACTTGCGCGCGGATCAGTTTTGTGTGATTGTCAACTTGCGATGAATCAACCACACTCTCGCTTCACTTACCCTCCTGTGCCCGATGTCAAGACATAGTCAAGAAGACCAGAGGTGGGCCGAGCGCAGATGATGCATCGCCCACTGAGAGCGGGGTGCGGCATGCTGAGCACACTTATCCCCCATGTTCGGCATTTGTTATGGGACCGCATCCCAGAATAACAACGCCTGCCACACCCTGGTTTGGCCACCATGTTGTTCCAGCGCATCTACCAGGCGACCGGTTAAGAGGGCAAGCTTGGCCATATACAATGCCCATTCAAATCGATTCGTATATTTTCGTTTATTAAAACCCTGCATGAAGCATACGGTATAGTGTACCAAAATTATAGGAGCCCTATAGGTTATATTATTAATAAGATGCAGGACTTTATGAGATTAATTCCACGGCAGGCATCTACGTTTTAGATTAAAAACTCCTAAATGCACCTGCATCTACAGATTGGGCTCAAAATTAGTCAGACATCTCAAAATATTTTACAACCTAAAATATCCATTCATTGAGTAAAAAATGTAAAGTAGACGCGATTTGCTATCAAAGAAATATTAGAAAGAAGATTTTACTGATGTTTTCAATTAGGGATATTTAAATTTGTAAAGCCATCAAAAATCTATCGAAAAAAATGCACACTACTCATGTTTTATTCAGTGGAGTTTCTCCAGGAGGTTGAAAAGACATTTATTCAAAAGCCGGCATCCTTATGTGTCTGATATATCTTGGGATTAGGCTCTAAGGTAATTACTACTACAATTGAGCTCAGGCTATCATTCTAAAGCTCACATGAATTTAAAAATTTTGCATGGGGTCGGGTTACTTACTGTTTCACCCGTAGTAAAGTTGATTTTGCGCTGAATTGTAGGAGCACCTATCCCCGTGTCCCTACTAACAGCCATAAACCCTTAACACCATGATTTCTAACCTTAGCACTAAAAGCAGCCCAAAGTACCCTAACCCTTACACTCACATAAAACCGAACTTGAATTCTAAGTTTATGCAGCACAACCTCTCATACAGAGGGGTGTGGTATTTGGAGCATTTAATTCCCCGATGGGAAGTTAAAACAGGCACACACTCTGGGATTTATTAATACCAACGAATTTCGTGATTGCACATCAACTGCAGCCCGTCTCTGCATAACAGTGTTACTGCATAGAAGCACAATGCACTTTGCATTTGTACAGAAAATCAATACAAAACGGACAGGTTACTGTTCACTGTAGAGACTGTTCAATGAAACTGTTACCTTACAATGGCAATGTAGGAAAGAAGAAGAAGAAGAAGGGGTGGGGAGTAAATCTTGGCAGGAAGATTACCAGGGCACTTGGCGACTGACTGCATGGTCCAGCTGTTTGCACGGGTTGACCTTATCCCTCCTTATATAGGCTGCTCCTAAGTAGCGCAAGATCCGAGTTGTTCGTACCCCAGCAGGTACGCGGAAAGCTGTTTTTGGGGTCAACAGAGTGACCGCTATCCAGCAGATGTTTATTAATCGCAGAACGAGGTATTTAATTTTTTTCTTGCTTTAAAAGCCAGTTAAGCAAATGCTCAGTGGGCCTGGCTGCCAATTGCCTGTGCATTCACCCAACAGTTTAACCATAGTAGTTCGACGATTTCCACCGCGTGCTCCATAGCATAGTGATGCAGGGACGTTGACTTGCACATGGATTAGTTTTGAGCCTTGCGCTGCATCTACCGCACTCTCGCTTCCCTTACCCGTCTGTGGCCGGTGTCAAGATGGTGTCAGGAAGACCAGATGCGGGGTCGAGCGTACGTGGCTGGCACGGCCGGAGACTACCCTGACCGTATCAGCAAGCTTGAATCAAATCGCATGGAGGGGGGCTGCCATAAATGGCAAGAGTGGCTGGTGCGGTGTGAGCCTTCGCCTACGCGTGACACCACGCCCCCCTCCCCAGGTCGAAATTTGAATTAAGTGAATAAGAACCGATGAAGGAGAGTTCAGCTGTGTTAAAGGTCCTTTCTGTCTTGCAGTGTTGCCGTTTCTTGATGGTGTTTCAGATAATATCATCCGTAAAAAATTAAAGCTACCATAACGGGTTTTTCGAAGCTGAGTGTTCCATAAATGTTGGCCCTAAATAGTTGCTGCAACTTTAAAGGAAAAGCAAGATATGCATTGTTAAGTGAGACTGCTTTGAGGCGGATAATTTATATATAAAGTCTCTCTTTAAAAGAGAGTATCCGTGCTCTATCGACGCCTGCATTCGTACCACCAGCTGGAGTTCGTGCATACAGATGGCGGCAGATTCCATGACTTGACCACAGTAGAATTCATCGCACTCGGCGCACAAAATTTGTTGGACTAACGATTTTCTACCCTTAATGTGTACTGCCAGGACATACATAGCAGTACATTCGTGCGCCCTCTGTGTGCAAATTCAGGCAACCACACTTTGATGAGCTCAGGTGCATTTCACGTTGGGTTGGCTTTTTTGGAATCTCACAATTTTATGCATTTACGTAACAATTTACGAGGGCGAAGATGAAAGGATACTAGATTTAAATTTGATAACTTTCGTTGCCAAAGATAGAATGACCTCTGGGTAGGTATATTTGCAGGAAAAGCAGGTCTGTATTATTTCATTGGTCATTCGATACACGAGGACACCTGGGAATGTGAGAAATTCAGCAGCCTCTGTTCAGAACGTAAGTCATAAATGTTGGGAGGGGGATACTCCTGGGCGATTTTAAATGATTCTGGTTGACAATAACAAACGTGCTACATGCGCAATGCAGCCAAATTTTGCGTTCAATATGCGACAAGTTGTAACTCCAAATGTCTAATTAATGACTCAATTCGAAAGCTGAGTATAGGCGACTCCCTAGGGTAATAATTTAGCTGCTGCAAGTATTGCTTGTCAATGGAAAAGTCAAAATCTAACGAAAAGCCCACAAGTTGAAACACAATCTGTGAGCATACCCGTACTAAAGGCCTGATTGAGCGACATCAAGATGAAGAAGCAAAAAATGTTAGATGGTACAACCATTTAGTCATCTACAGTTCGATTCCTTCTGCCTTGTCTGGGAACTGTTTTGCGTCGTCCGTGGAGGTTCCAGAGCGATTCGCCAGTTGATGGATTTGGTGAACTTTGACATTGGGAGGCATAAGATGAGCCAGCAGTTGACAGTATACAGCCCTCACGTCATCAGCAAGTCCCTTAAATGGTGCCTCATTCGGACTAACAGCTCATGAAATACCAATGTAGTAAACAAGATCCATGCGCGTTGTTTTATTACGGTTCAAAAGGCACACAAGGGTTTTATTGGGGCGAAGGTTGTGCTAGGAACAGGGCATATCACCAAGTAGGCAGGGGGGGGGGGTATATCCTTTGAAGGTCATGATGCATTCTTCCCATGACAGGGAAGCCCCAGGATATTTATATGCTCGATAATTAGAAATGGAGTGGACGGCCGGACGACGCCACTTACAATAACGAAAGCACACCTCAAGAAACTCAAATAGGCTCTATACTCCTTATATTATATTTTCTCTTATATTTTTGGTATTTTTACCCCTCTATGCGAACAAAGGGCACGTAAGACATGACTTTCGGTGGCAACATGACGTTGCCCAAGTCCCTTTAAAAGTCGTAAAACGCTGACGAAGATGCTAAACCACCGACCCTCTGCCCAGAGTTCAGTAGGAAAAAATAAGAAAATATTTTTAGCGAAGTAGGTCAGTTGCGCACACCTGTTTGCTTTCGCACCTTGTGCAGGAGAATCTGAAAGGTAGCCGATGTGTCCCCCACAGGCTGCTCGAGCACAGATAAGGTGACCGCGGAGAAGGCAAGTTTGCAAAAGCGAGAGAGGTAAGTCAAAGCCTTTAACAAAAAATAAAAAAAACAACAGTTGGTTTTCAAGCGTGATTACGGGCTCCACTGTGTCTTGAAGGAAACGGATATGGGTTTCGGGCTGGAGAAGCATGGATATTATTGGAAACTGGCTTCAAATGAAGCATTGTTCACGAGCAGTTTCAAAAGGTCTTTCCAAAAGAAGACGATAATTAAGTCCGCTACGTGGTCTGGACAGAGCAAAATCACAGTTACAGCTGCTGTTTACAATCGGACGATTGATGAAAAGAAGTATGAAGTTACAGTAAGGTCCTTTTTTCCTAAAATTTTGACTGAAATTCTGAAGGATGATTTCAGTTTCATAGGATTACTCCAGCGGGGCTGTTATATTAACAAGAATGGAGCATAATTCCAAATTATATTAGTTACTACAGGATGCCGTTCTTTTTGAATGCACTTCGCTTTAGCCAGCCAGACAAGCTCAAACGGGTAAAACATGGATACCTTTAAAATATGCCTTTAATAAAATTGAATTTGATTGCCACATAGATTTTAACGTATTTTACAGAAATCACATCTTAAAATGATCCTTTCTTGAGTACATGCGGGAAAAAGATATTTTTTCAGATTTTCTTTAAAAAAATGACATATTATGGTTTGAAATATTTTCGTTTATGCTATTTTTTGAGAATATTAGCTTCTATTTAAATAACACAGCATTTTCACCTTATTAATGTTCCTTATTAAGTAAACAACGTTACCTATTTAATGGACTTTACATGGCATCATGTAACTTTCCTTAAGCAAAAAAGTATAGTCTGTAGGTTAAAAACTTTTAAAATAGGGCAAAAACATTTTTGGTTAAAAATTATCCGGTTATAGTAAAAGTCAATGAAAATGAATTTCTAGAACTGAAATTTAGCAGCAATTTTACTATTAACGATATTTTTTACGGTAAATAAGAATTTATTCAATCAAATTATTATTTATCTCCTAAGAAAATCCATGCATGGCTTTATTTTGCTTTAGCTTATTTAACCCTTTTTAGGAAAAAGAATTTGTTAGATTAATATAAGCTTGGTAAACGAAAACAATGAACAGAAAGAAATATCAACCGACAGTTCGACCGTCGTAGTCCGACGATGTCCACCGTATGCTCCACGGGAAAGTGGAGCAGGGACGGTGACTTGCGCGTGATTTAGTTTAAAGTGATAGTAGACTTGCACTGCATCTACCGCACTCTCTCCTCCTCCCCCACCTGAACGCGGTGTCAAGACAGAGTCAAGAAGATCGGAGGCAGGAGAGGACGCAGGTGGCTGGCGCGACTGGGTCCCCTAAGTCCTAGCCGCCCCTAGGCGTGCCACCACACCTCCATGTTCGGCATTTGCTATGGGAGCGACATCCGAATAACGCCTGCCATGCCCTAATGTGGCCCCCGTGTTGGTCCAACACATCTACCACGTGGCCCGTTTAGGGGGCACAATATCAACCACAGTATAATTGCAAGCAATATATCTGCTAGGTTGATGCTATTTTAAAAAAATGGCAGCCAAAGGGCGGCAATTGAACGCATACAATTCTTAGTGCCCTTCCCTCATATCCTTGACCATAACCCAGAAGTTCACTGCCCCTCATTACCTTTCACCTAAATTTCAAAATCCATTTATAGGAAAAGTCCAAATTTAGTCGACGGCCTTAGCACTGAACCGTTATATTTGTCTCCATTCTAACAGTAATGTACTAGTCTGAAAAGACTGAATCGAAAGCGACTGCTTCCCTATATTTGCGTCACATTGTTTCTGCTAAAAGCGAGCTTTTCATCCCACATGGAAAATGGCAGGGATCCCTTTTATGACAGTCTGAATAGGACATAAAAAAGAACTGCCCGACAACTTAAAATAGGTGGCCATGTGATTAACTTCAGGAGGGGTAAATATCCCCGTTTCTTAACCCAAAAACTAACCCTTACACAAAACTGAAATGCAACACTGCAATAAACATAAACCCAACTGTTAACATGAACCCAAACCTCAGCCTTTAACATACTTCTGACGCTACCCCAAACGCCGACTTTAATCCTTACCTTAAATCTAATCCTACACTTACCGCTAACCCTCACCTTAGACCTTAACATAATTTATCTGGAATTTGACTCAAAGACATATGTATTGCAGGTGGTTCCCGTTCTAATCTCTTGTTAAGGCAGCCAATAAAGTCATAAATAATGAAAAAATGCGACGTAACGTAATCTTATGGCTTTGAAAAACAAAAAAAATTTAAAACACATACAATACTTATTTGCCAAGCTCTTTAGCTATGATGTAGCACACATTTCTCAAAAGGAGAAATTCACCAACTGCTGGAATAACCAACGAAATGTACGTTGTCAGTCTTGAAATTGGACGAATATTTCAAGATTTTTTTTTCATTTAGTAGGTTTTAGCCGAAATGCTAATAAAAATGTCACAATTAAACTCATGAGACGAAAGAATAAGAGAAACCTTACTTTTTATAAGCGACTTGCGCAATTCTACATTTGCATAAAAAACAACTGGCTGCCACTTTAAGAAAACATCATTTCATGGAAAATATGTGCGCACAACCCAGGTCGAATACTAAGAAAAGCATTTATTTAGGTTAGATACACATAAATGCATATAGAAAAGTTTGAATTCCCTACAATATTACTACAACTACTTCTACTACTATTAGTACTACTACTACTACTATACTACTAACTACTACTACTACTACTACTACTACTACTACTACTACTAATAGGACTACTACTATTTCTACTACTACTAATAATAATAATACTACTAATACTACTACTACTACAATTACTACTACTACTACTACTACTAGTAATGTGCTATTACTACCGGCTGCTAATGTGTTCTGATGTAACATGACCCTAGAGTAGTTCTCGGCTACTATTTCTGTTCGTCTCGCTTTCTACTATCATTGAGGCCGTGTCATCCACTCAAAGATCTCTATCGCTTCATCATCATCATCATAATCATCATCATCATCATCATCATCATCATCATCATCATCATAATCATCATCATCATCATCATCATCATCATCATCATCATCATCATCATCATCATCATCATCATCGATCATCATCATCATCATCATCATCATCATCATCATCATCATCATCATCATCATCATCATCATCATCATCATCATCATCATCATCATCATCATCATCATCATCATCATCATCATCATCATCATCATCATCATCATCATCATCATCATCATCATCATCATCATCATCATCATCATCATCATCATCATCATCATCATCATCATCATCATCATCATCATCATCATCATCATCATCATCATCATCATCATCATCATCATCATCATCATCATCATCATCATCATCATCATCATCATCATCATCATCATCATCATCATCATCATCATCATCATCATCATCATCATCATCATCATCATCATCATCATCATCATCATCATCATCATCATCATCATCATCATCATCATCACTGACCCCAGAACCACCACCATCACGTCCCTCATCAGCATAATACTCAAAAGGCTTATGGGTTAGCTCACCTCTATAATGTTGTTGCAGGGCTCCGTGCCAAAGGGCAACATTGGGTTATCTGCCTTTCTTGCCTGTTCTGAGTCAATTGAATAGATGCCGTCAGATGATTCCATCGAACTCGACATTATAGTGAGAGGAACGTTCTCAACTGCCGCTGTCTCTCCCAGTTGCCCATTCTTAGAAACCGCCTCCAATCCCTGCTCTGCTCTCCCGCGTCTCCCATTGCAGTTGAATGCGCCACTCAGCAAGTGTGACATTCGCTTCAGAAGACTTTGTTTATTCGTTTCATTTTCAAGAAGACCCGCCGACTCTTCCTTGGTGACGGGAATGTAAGCGGAACCACTGCCAGATATGGAAGCTGCCTGGGCAACTGCTAGTTGCTAAAAGACAGAAGAGAATTACCAGGTTGCTTCCAATGTAACAAAAAATAAATGTTTATTTTGGCCTGATACACTTTTAATCGTACCCCATTAGCCAATCGCGTCAATGTCAACTGTGGCAAGGATCAATCGTTTCTTGTCGGATCGTTGACCTTAGCAAATGACAAGTAGAACAACCATTTCTGTGCGAATATTTTCTCTCCCCTGCTTTGAAGAGCACTGTGTAAGGACCATTGTGGCGAAACAGCTTCACACATGTCTTCTCTAAGCACTTTCACTCATCTGGACTCAAGAATATCCTCCCAGAATGGGTCTTAAGTTATGCATGAATGCCTTTGAGGTTGGCTTTCTTGATATTATCAAGTGTGTGATGGACTGGATGCCTCTATATCGACTGCCACACCACTCTGGTATAAAAACACATATTTATCACAGCCTTTCACAAGGCCAAGGACGTCATGGCACGGGAAAATTCCCTTTTGGGGAACGCAGTTTGATGATATGTCCGAGATAGGTGAGACGGTGATAGAAGAAACTTTCCAAATAAATGCAGTAATAACAGAGACGTTCGTCCACAGTTTCATGACGAGCAATATCTGCTTGCACACAGTAGACGATGAGGCTCTTGGGGTGTTGATCAGAATCCTGCTAGCTCAGAAAGTTAAGGATGAAACCGGCCATTAGATTCATCCGGCAAGCGGTCGTCATGCGACTTCGCCAAAGGATCTTTCCTGGAAGTGAGTTAAAATCTCGAGATGAACCCATGCGCCACGAACCTCTCAAGTCAAGCTGCTTCCTGACGACCCGCCGCTCCCATATCCACTGTTGCGATTTTGTCTGGGCAAAATAATCAGCCACGTACCGTGGACGTGAGCGACTAACAGCTACCGTGACACCGAACAACCTGCAATCACAATCACTGCAAATTAAGACCTAGATGCGGAGTTAAATGCAACCCACATTGATGGGTACTGCAACTTACTCAGGCCAATAGATATAAAACAAGGACCTCCATTAAACACTGCGTACGTTTTGCCCTCATTACCCTTCGGCTGTCACTGTGTTTGATGAGATGTTGGAGTAAGCATGCGAAATGTCAGGCCAAAAAACCTATTGATCCCATAAAGATGCAAAAAACGGTCCACTTGCTCATACTCTGTCCCTCGCAGGAGAACAAGCCATCAATGCTAGTGACAAACAATTCAGCATATTCGTCTCTATAACTGTCTCTCCAAGGACACGGTGCGAATTCAGAACTTCACCAGCGTTTTCGTTACTTGTCGCTTACCTCAGCCCAACTGACCTGAGAGTGAACTCGCCTAGGATACCTATTTGCCGAATTAAGGCCAGACACTAGCGGTATCGAAGTCTTCAATTGAAGGCTTGCGCAGAAAAACAGAGAACTTAATTCGCGCGCACTACTGGCCCTAAACTCATCGATCAACTGAATCTGCATGCCAATGAGTTAAATCCTGGTGGAAAGTCCGTATGGAAATGGCTGCAATCGACAGTTGCCTTTCATACTGTGATGAAGTTACAGAATCGAGGCGGTTAACTTAGTCCCTAAAATGACATTATGTAAATACAACCAAGTAAGTGGTTATCAACTCACGCAAGCTGTCTCAAAGTCTGACTTCATATGCATATCGCAGGGTCTGAAGGGTTGGAAGACCAATTTCCCCTGATTGGTAACCCACGCATTCTCGGGGATCTCCAAAAGCGGTATGCGCAGGATGGCTTTAGGTTCAATGGCCTGTCTCAAGAATACTTTGCAGGCTAAAATTCATCCAATGAAAGCGACAGATGAAGCCGTCGTGACAGTTTTACACAAAAACCACCGGAACTGCCCAGGATATGCAATATGATATTATGTCAGTCATAATTTATAGGATTCTCTGTTAAGAAAATTTAGGCAAAATTAGCGTGGAATTGGAGTTTGAATTGCGTTACGTAAAAACAGCAAGCTATGCAAGACGACTTTAAACCGAAATAATCAAGTTGAAGAAATTACATCCAAAGGTTGTTCTACTTTCAGCATTAAGTGAGGAAAATGTGAAGTTTACAAATCATCGAGTAAATCTCTAGTGCCAGAAAATATGACTGACAGGCACCCATTCGTTGCCTTGTCTAAATTATGACCAAAATCATTCAGAGGTGGCGTACTTTGCGTTAGATGCTGCATTGCCTGTGTGTGCTTGGAGGTAAGTCCTCTCGCTGTGAAACGCATGATGCGTTTGCGTCGGTTGTGATCAAAGTATGGTGATTGAAAGGGCAGGGTTCCAACGATGAGATAGTAGACAATGAGTCCCCTAGTTAGTGGAAATTTTGTAGGAACATTAGACAAAGACTATACTGTAAGAAATGCATACGGAGATGCACATATTCGATTTATATAAATAAATATATATATATATATATATGATAGTGTGTGGCTCACCGATCTGCTTAAGAAACATTTATGTTCCGTTGTGCCCTGGAACTCAGACTAGAGTACTCACAGGCAGTCGCATAGCGACGTGTAGTATATGATGATAATGTGGAACCGACAAAGACAAGGGAGACCGGAATGGCCATTTCTGGCTTATTAGCCATCATCAGCCAGTCATACCCAATCCCAAATGTGAAACACCTGGGATTCGCACCCGCGACCTTTTGGTAATTGAGTCAAACGTTCTACCATTGAGCCACGGGTTTGTTGCTTTGTCAGTTGCGATTGGGGATATGATGATCGTGTGCGACTTTATCAACATATGCTACACGTCGCTATGCGACCGCCTGCGAGGGCTCTAGTCTGAGCTCCAGGGCACAACGGAACATACATGTTCCTTAAGCATATCGGTGAGCAACATACTATCATCATATTCCCGATAGAAACCCACAAAGCAACGAGCCCGTGGCTCAATGGTAGAGCATTCGACTCAATTACCAAAGGTCGCGGGTTCAAATCCAAGGTGTTCCGCACTTGGGATTGGGTATGACTGGCTGATGAGGGCTAATAAGCCAGCAATGGCCATTCCGGTTTCCCTTGTCTTTGTTGGTTCCACTTTATCAACATATGCTACACGTCGCTATGCGACCGCGTGCGAGGGCTCAAGTCTGAGCTCCAGGGCACATATATATATATTTAATAGCTGAGGTAGAGTGCATTCCGAGATGAAATAGTGAAGAATAAAATGGCTCGTCGGAAAATAGAGTTCTAATCGTAAATTTTCAAGTTGGTCACACCAACCCGTTGTCAGACGAAATGAACAGAGAAAAAATGAAAACGTTAGATGACTAGTTTGTGCTATAGGACAGATAAGGACAGACAACCAACTGGGGTGTGAGGAATGGGCACATAATTGGATTGGGGTCGGTTAGTGGGGTGGGGCTCTTAGGGCTTCCTGTGTCGGAGGAGAAGGAGGATGGCAACTAAATGCGACTGCAGACGATAAACGTAATGGTCGTCGATGCGGGATGGGGACAGCGGTAATTGCACCGATGTTGGAGGTGTTACTAGTTTCAACTGTTGTTCGACGTGTCAGGGGAGTGGGTGGCGAGACAGTGAGATTAAACATGGTCCAGGAAAGATTAGCGGCTGTGGTTAGGTTGTGGGCACGAGTCAGTGTGCCGGGCACTCAGGCCTTCGTATTGAGAGTCCACATCGACATGGTGGTTGCTGCTGCACATGTTAGAGCGCCACGCTTCGAGGAATTCACGCGCCTGTTTGGTGTTAGCCATTGTAACAACTTCGATTCCGTCCCAATTGAAGCGATGGTCAAACTCAACGATGAGTGACAAAGGGTCGCGTTGACGAATGGCTAGTTTATGTTCCGTAATACGCATCCTAAGTCGTCAGCCGGTATGACCGATATAAGTGCAAGAGCAGTTATCACACGGAATGCGGTGGATGACATTAGTGTGCTGCTCTTTGGGAATAGGGTCTTTTACTCGGGATAATGTTGCGCGCAAGGAAGATGCCGGTTTGTGCGCAATGGAGATGTAAAACCGGTTTAATTGTCCAACGATCGCTTCGGAGATGTCCTGCGTGTAAGGTGGGGAGTAGAATTTACGCTGTCCAGGTTCTCCATTAGAGCCGAGGGTTTGTGGTTGTCTGCGCCCCATAAACTAAGCTGCATTCGAATCCTTTTCCACCGGGCCTTTCGTTACTGTAGTAGCGATCATCTACGCAAAAAAACTCTCTTACCTGTATTGGTTATTCCGACTCAACGGATACCCAGTCAGTTTTGTGAAAAGCTGCGTCAGACACCAGAGGCAAACACAAACCCTTGGATCTAATGGAGAACCCGGACCACGTAAATTCTACTCCCCACCTTACATGCATGGCATCTCTGAAGCGATCGCTCAACAATTAAACCGGTTAAACATCTACATTGCGGACAAACCGGCATCGTCCTTGCGCGCAACACTATTCCGAGTAAAAGACCCTTAACCCAAAGAGCAGCACACTAATGTCATCTACCGCATTCCGTGTGATAACTGCTCGTGCACTTATATCGGTCATACCAGCCGACGACTTGGGATGCGTATTATGGAACAGAAACTAGCCATTCGTCGACGCGACCCTTTGTCACTCATCTTTGCGCACGCCCTTGAGTTCGACCATCGCTTCAATTGGACGGAACCGAAGTTGTTGAAATGGCTAACACCAAACAGGTGCGTGAATTCCTCGAGGCGTGGTGCTCTAACATGACCAGCATCAACCGCCATGTCGATCTGAACACTTAATACGAAGGCCTGTGTGCCCGGCTCACTGAATTGGGCCCAAAACCTAACCACAGCTTTCATTAGCGGCAAAGATTTAGTATTCCAAAAATGAGGAACAAATAATAAAAGAAACAAACTTCGTCCCATTCGTTTGCGTTTTAATGCTTGGGAGAATCTCACAGCTGCGCTGACTATATCAGACAGTTTGGCCAACTGTCCTACAGCAAATAGTTTAGGCAGATAAAGGTTGTCAGCAAAGAAAGGAAACTAAAACAGCCATTTCCGGCTTATTAGTCGTCATCAGCTGGCCATACCCAACCCCAGGTGGTGCACCACCCAAGGCTTTAATACGCGACCTGTTGATCTGAAGTCCATCGCTCTACGCATTGAGCCCCGGGCCCCTTGTCCTGCCGGTTTAGATCAGGAATATTGATATTGGTAGATGGACGCTCATCGATCAGTTACGAGCCACAAGAGTGAGAGAGTGAAAATAAACCCCAAGGTAGGACCGGATTAGTGAAATCCGTATCCGATCGGTGAGGCTTCCATCCGCCAAAGCCCACATAGTTTTTTTGCAAGGTTCAATCTCCGTTAGTTCACTAGTAATAAAATCATGTCACCAGGATTGAATTGGATCCACTAATTGTTAAAATTTAAACATAAATAAGAAAATTAAGCTCAAATAACTGGCTTTTTATAGTATTTTAAAGCTTTTGAATATGTTGCTTTGCATGATTAGTCATTAGCTATGCAAAATAAAAACTCCAGAGAGCAATCAATGATCATGAAATAGACTTAGATGGTCTTTACGTGGATTTTGCTGAAGCTTATCGTGTAAGATTTGGCCAGATAATCAAAATGCTAATCTACGATGTATTGCGTTGATTGCACTCAGAATAACTATAACGATTAGTTCAGATAGTTATACGTTTACAGAATCCATATTATTAGGCAGTCTAGTGTTAGAAAAGTTAAGCAGCAGACCGTCACAACCTCTCATTGCCTCTTCCCACTTACCTAGGAAAATGAAAAATACACGTGACGAAACTCTACATATTACTTATTATAATAAGCAGCAGGTATTTTCTACGCGGTTAAAACCATTGAAATATGAAAATAACATAGGAAAAACTGTGCAAAGAGCCAAATGCATAAAATGGGTGCCTAAGTATTAGAAGCTAATTTCTCACAGATTCCAAACACAAATTTCAGCCTGAAAGTTCTCGCATCCTTCAAGGAGCTCTGGAGCTGCGTACTCAGGCGTTAACTCCTTATTAGAAAGATCCGGTGAAGGAGGAAGCAGAATGGCCGAGGAGAAATCTCAAGGAAAAAAACGTAAAAGGAGGTGAATATGTTAGCAGTTCACTGTCAGATTGTAAAAGCTAATGAGTTTTCCTGAATTTTGAACCCGGTGACTGACTAACCCGCGCAAATCTAGCATACATCAAACGTGGTAGTAAGGCGGCCGAAAGACAAAAAAACATATGTCAGAACTACGATAATACTGATTTCACTTCTAGAAATCTTAACTTAAACATTAATATACCTACTTATGTTGGTTTATGCTAACTCCTAAATCCGAAGCGAAATAGTGAAGTACATTCTCATTTATTTAAGAAAATACAGCAACGTCGCTAGAGGAACAGGTGGTGGGAATAATGTAAAGTTATTTTGCTCACAGTGGCACACTGGCATTTAAGGGGAAATATCTACAGAGCACTTAAGTCATATATCAGAAAAACTTTAATGATAAAATTAATAGATTATTGTCAGCTGATGCCAGAAGCCTAGTGAAACTTTCTTTAATATTGTAAAGGGGTTTCCTTTTCCGTATATCCGCTCTACCCACAAAAAGTCGTAAATACATAGTCACTGATAGTTACTCAAATGCTGATTGGACCTTCTGGACTAAATGTATCTGAAAGCGGGATTAAACGCTTCGAATAAAAAACGGGGTATCACCACTCATCTATTTCATAGTGACAGATCAACGGAACAACCGATGACTTCTATCACTGCCACACAGAGCGGATTCAGGAACGATAACTTTCACTTAAATTACGCAGCATCTACCGCACTTTATCTTTCCTCACAAGCTTTATTCCTATGGTAGAACAGTATCAAGACAATCAAAGTTGCGTGAGGTCGCACCGACTGACGTACCTAAAAAATCGGTGCACACGTGTTACACACGGCCTATTTTACACTACATGTACCAGGCTACTGGAAGTAAGGTTTGGATCTCGTGTGTTAGAAGTGCCATGAAGTTGCTGCTTTTTAATTTCATCAGAATTTAGTCACTAACTGGGAGTAAATCAGTCTAGTTTTAAGGTCTATAGGCGTAGAATGAAAGTCAATGCAAATATTTTGGGCCAACTTATATCGGCGACCGCGAGATAACCGTTTGCTGTTCATTAAACTGCCAACAGGCAGCACAGGAACTAGCTAACAGCCTAGACACATGTTTCCAGTATTCTGCCGCTGTTTAACACAGCTCATCAGTGGATTCGCCAGCGTTCCAAGCTGGTAGATACACCAGTTGCGACATTGTTGCATTTTAAATACCTAAGGAATTAATCGTGAAATTGGAGTAAATAAGTCAATTTGAAGGTTTATATGAATAATTGCGCCAACTGCCAACAGCCACCGCAAGATAACCGTGTTAAATTCATTAAACTGCCAACAGACAGTCAGTAGTATATTTAGGCAATACAGGTGGAACCATATTGACAATCAACTGAAGAAGAAGTTAGTGCAGTCAAACTCTCAACCCAGAGATGAATTGAGTTAATTTGTCAGTTAGAAACCTTCTCAAGCCCGAATGATAGACTTCGTGAGATGTCCAAGTGGGTCAGATTGATCGAGGGATATATACGCGGATGTGGTGCGAGGATGCGTTCCCTGTGTTCCCCCAATCAACAGTTCTAACACCGACACGCACACCATTATAACGTCCGCATACGCGCTCAATTTTCAGCGTGAAGACGTGCATACACATTGGTGGGACCGGTAACGGCAACCGCCCATGATAGTTCGGCCGTCGATTTTGACGAGGTTCACCGTACGCTCCACAGCAGGGTGGTGCAGGTATAGTGACCTGTGCGTGATTTAGTTTAAAGTGATAGTAGACTTGCGCTGCATCTACTGCACTCTCTCCTCCTCCCCCACCTATGCCTGGTGTCAAGATAAAGTCAAGAAGACCGGAGATGGGGAAGGCGCTGGTGGCAGGCGCGGCTGGGGCCCAAAGGCGTGCCAACACCCCCCACCCTACGTTTTGCATTTGTTATGGGAGCGCAACCCGAATAACGCCTGCTGTGTCCTGATGTGACCACCGTGTTGGTCCAATGCATATACCACGTGGCCCGTTTAGAGAGCGCCCTCGCACACAAAAGGGCCACTGCCACTAGTTTACCGCTCCGCATCCTCAACAGTACGGACTAAGGCACAAACAGCAATGCTACAGAGCAGATCACATAAATTCATCACTGTTGGAATCCACGTTGCCCACCATGAACGAAGCCCGCTGGCTGTGAAGCGAGAAAGTGCAGAGCGCCGCTAAAGTGCAATGTGGGGCGATCAGCAATTTCAGCCAACACGATTTTTCCATATAGAGTACAAACGAGCAAAGCCAGTGAACTAACGACTGAAATGTCTGCGAGAGTTGGTAGAAGGAGAGAGAAATTTAGACCGCCTAAATTTAGATGCGTCTTCCAGTCAATTGGCTGCAGCGTCAATTACAGTACAGGAAACCTTTTCAAGGCAGGACTGTGAGACAGTCATGTTCGCGTTAGAGTACAAAGGAAAGCCACAAGTTGAGCGGTATACCAGCTGCATAAACCTCTGGCACAATAAACAAACGGTGATCAAAAATAAGGATTTGCACTGATTTTCTCTCTTTTAATGGCAGAACGCATGAATGAAAAAGAGCACTACTACAGTAAAATGATTCAAACTACAATGTAGTTTAAGTCTCAAAACATGTCAATTGAACCCTTACGAGGGTATTCCACGAGTTAGTTTCCAACAAGCTTGAGTCTTGTGGTACAAGTAAACACTCCTACTCAGTTGAAACTCCACCACCACCACCACCACCACCACCACCACCACCACCACCACCACCACCACCACCACCACCACCACCACCACCACCACCACCACCACCACCACCACCACCACCACCACCACCACCACCACCACCACCACCACCACCACCACCACCACCACCACCACCACCACCACCACCACCACCACCACCACCACTACCACTACCACCACCATCACCACCACCACCACCACCACCACCGCGATTGCTGTTCTTCGAATCGTGCCAAACCTTTAAGCATTAAATGCGCAGACTATGGTTTAATGTAAATGTTGGGCTTCCAGTATTTTGGAAGTCTATATACAAAAAACAATTATAGGGACGCCAAAGACCTACTGTTGGGTCAAAAACTTTAAGATTGCCCCGGTGAAACACTTGTCTGGGTTTTAGAAGAAAAAAATTCGTTCAAACCATGAATTATGTATCGTTGCACAGAGGCAACATTATGAAAAAAACAAAAGCTCTTTCTAAAAAATAAAATTGTGAAATACTTCGAGATCTTATAAAAGCCAAGAAACGGTTAAAATGCAGAGAAAACTTCAAAATCTGCTCTTGAATATCTTACCTACGATTTTTATATGCCGCATATCAGGAGTGAGTTGCAGACTTTCGATCTTAATTTCACTAAAATGTAAAAGGACTGTATATACACACCGCCAAGTGCACGCAACGAAGTCATCTGAATTTTTCCTGCATGTGGTTGGACACAGCTATTTTAAACACCTGTGGTGATACCAGTAGGTCAGTAAACGATCCTACAAAGTAACTTATTTGAATAGTTGGGAAATAGAAGCAGACTTTGCAACGGCTCTGAAAAGTTTGCTTGTTTGAACTTGACACAGAGTTGGACAAACCATAACCGTACAAAATATGGATGAATGTAATTCGCATCAGTAATTCCTTTACGTTGACTTTATCTTCAATATTATTTTTAGCCTAGAGAGCAATCTTTTAAACGAATATCTATTAGCACACTGGTCCCATAAAAAATGCTATATAGTGTGAAATTTATGGAGGATTCTCAGTTACCAACAATCTTCGTCTCCGATTTCAGTTGTATTTTAAATCAATAGCAGAAGCAAGGATTGCACTAATTTGATTGGCATTCTACCATTATTCTGCAGGTATTGATTCTCAAAAATTTAGTCAGAATACAGATTCTCTAATTTGCATTTTGCAGTGACCTCTAGCATGGGCAGGAGGCAGACAATAGACATTTTTGTCCGAGCACAATTACTTATTCGCCTCAAAGTGAATACATATACGTAGCACCAGGTCTTTTAATCACTTCATTATCCGGCGTAGAATAATTGTTCACTCACCGAATAAGAATATCGTGTTCATACAGTCTAATTACAGCGGAGAGCAATTGACGGAAGTACGTTCTTGCAATAACCTCAGACAGACGCTTGTGAGGAAACAATTTAAGCGTCTGCTCCATGGAAAAACCCCCAACGTACTCTGTCACAAGACTCTGAATATCCAGATGCTGTAATAAAGGAAACCAAAATTGAGAAGTAAGACAAAATACTATCCACCGCCGTAAACAGTTTTAAATGTTTTTTTTTTCACCCCGGTGAATTTGGACGACAAAATGAAATCCACATATTAATTTGGGTGACCTCACTCCTAGAAAGTCGTACCATTCGCTGTTTAAGACTGGCCTACGTTCTTGGTGAACCAATTCTGGGGCGTGCAGTGGCGTAGGGTGAAGTGGAATATCCTGTTATTTATCAGTTAATACAACGAAGAAATCCAATCCAACATATATTTTTCTCATAGATGAGGTTTTTGATCTGAAAGCTTTAGATTGCAACGACTAAAGTGAAAATATTTAGCAATTGGTTGAATTTTTTAATATTGATGTGGAAGGCACGGAATCATAAAACTTTTCTCCCAGGCTTCACCCGGATTTTCTTTGAGACCCTTACCTGCACATAATCTGTAAAACACTTGCCAGTTATGTATCTGGAGATAACCGATATATTTCATTATGCTAGCACAAAAAATCCATGATTTATGGGGACTGAGGCTAAAATCTAAGTTGCCTTCATGGTCTCGCAGAACGAAATAGGGAAATTTATGCGCGTCTTGACTAATTCAGCAAAAATTGCGCAGTAACACACCGAGTTCCACAGGGGTCATATTAAACGCAAAATGAATCAACACCCTCCTTTACATTCACAAGCTCAGACTTAAAGTGAATTTGACATTTCGGAACTAAAAAAGAGGTTTAATCTCGGAGCTATTTCACGGGCTTCCCCTTAGGTAAAGCAGTAAGTCAGGTTAAATCAAATAAAAGAGATTGAGATATTATATGCACAGCATTAGATGACATTAATACAATTACAGTAAGCAAATTGAAGGCTGAAATCTGGAGGAGTTGGAGGAATTTACGGAGATGAGTGACCGTTCACTCAGAAGGCTGGGTTTTCTGATCTACTGTTTTCTGTCGAAGCTTTGAAACAAATATAATCTTTTTGGCTATTTTGAGTTAAGCGCAGTCTGCCCTAGACATTGACACTCTGTATCCTTCGTGTTGCCCCGACGGGCCGAATGAGCTTGACAGTAGTTGCCAGAATGTGACGGAGCATGTGTTCTTACTGCGCAATCCTGGCAATCCATACTCGCCTACGCATATAGTAGGAAAAGCTGTATAACGAGTTCTGCCCACCCCCCAGATGCCAGGCAGTTAGGGGTTGTCCTGATGGTCAATAACGCTTGAGTTACTTTGTGTACGACTCAGCTGGTCCTGGTAGTGGCACCAGATATACCAGGTATGGTGTAGGTCGGCCTGTTTGTCCATTGATCTCGCTTCCACGAATAAGGCCTCAAAGTTACGCTTTTCAGTTTGCTTGATGTCTCACTCGAGAATTTTTACAGATAAAAACCAAAGGTTTATCCTTCCTCCAGTGTTCGCTGTAAACTGGCGTTTCCTTTTGGACATTTTGTCGAAACTTCACGTTTGCGTTGACCTGCATAACTAGTTCAAACGCCGTTCTCCAAAATATTTGCAATTATTTTGTTCAAAATCAATCCTGTATGCCACGGCCGCTTTTGAAGCACATAAAGGAGATTCCTAGTTTGTAACGCACGTCAAAAAGTTGTGGTTGGTTCCCTACGAGAGTTGATAAGTCGGCACGTTCTCTGAGGTATACTCTCATTTATAGGAGAGTGATGTAGGTATAGTTTTGCCATTTTATAAGGAGATTTCATCCAAGCTGGCAAAGATTGAAGAAGTAACGGGAATATTGCATCACTCGAATTAAATCTAGAGCACGGAACTGTTCTTATTCTGAGCCTGTGATCACCCAACGTTGTGGTTGCACATCGAACTATTCCTAAAATAGGATTAAATTAGTGCGGTAGTCATCGGTTTTTTGGAAAGCTTGTAGTTATCGCGCACTTAAATCTTCTCGAAATTTTGCTGCTTTTGTGCTGTGCCACAAGATTGTATCAATTACCAATTGGATTATGGGCTTCACGGTATTCAGAAGTCATCCTTTGTACTTAATACGAGCATATTTGATAATGGCAAAGGTGTAATAAGCGTGTGACATCCCAAAGTCTGTTCGATCATGAAGAAAATTGGTGTTAACTGAGTTGGATAAAAGCCTCCACGATTGTGCAGAGACTTGTTGCCCTAAAGGTTTACTCTAATAGATGTCAATATATTACTCGAGATGTTTTATGAATTAATTGGTGTTCAAAGTGATGCTGCTGCACTAGAATTTGACCACCACGTCCCTCGTAATCTTTCACATGCATTTTGACCGAAGTTTTCTATGCAAACAGAAAATATTAACGAGGAACAATATCTTGTCTAGTCTTATTATCAGGGCTGCTCCTGATAGTGTTTTGTAGATGAAACGGTCGCGTAAAAATCCATAGAATACTACTTGAGTCATTCGAACGTTTCTTTTTGCCAGCTATCCTAGGTGGCTTGGAGGAGCCCATAACCAACACATAGTCTGCAGACTTCTATACGGAAACTTGAATTGGGGACATGATGGGCAAAAACGAACTTAAGGTCGTTGTACAGAACGCAGCTTAGAAGTTTACTCTGTGAAGTCAATTCTTATAAGAAAGACTGTCAGTTTTTGTTGGATGCCTTTGTTAGTCATCTGCAGAATTATTTTTTGATGAAATACTAACCAGTTTTTAATCATGTTTCCGAATATTTCAAGCTCGGTATTAAATAAGCCATAGTTTATGCACATGAATATAGCCGGCAAAGGCAAGGGAGAACGGAATGGCTATTTCTGGCTCATTAGCCATCGTCAGCCTGTCATACTCAACCGCACGTGATACTCAATCCGAGGATTGAACCCACGAACCGTTGATCAGAAGTCAAATGTTTTAACCATTGAGCCACGGACTGATTGTCTTGCCGGTTTAGATCGGGAATATTGACTTGCTTTCGTTGATGAACACTCACCGATTGTTAACAGAATTCACTCAATCCGCTTTACGTTGAAGCTCACTCTCAAGCCCCGCCAGCAGCCGCAAAACGGCTAGTAGCAGAAGAGGCCGATGAAAATTGCTGGCAAAGGCAAGGGAGACTGAAATGGCAATTTCAGGGTTATTAGCCCTCGTCAGCCAGTCATACCCAACTCCAGATGGTGCACCACCCGAGGATCAAACCCGCGACCTGTTGATCAGAAGTCCAACGCTCTAACCATTGAGCCATTCCAGTCTTCCTTGCCTTTGTCAGCAATTAAAATCTGCCTCTTCTACTACCAGCCATTGTGCAACTACTGGTGGGGCTCGAGAGTGAGCTTCAAGACGGAGCGGAATGAGTGGGTTCTGTTAGCGATCGGTGAGGGTTCATCAACGAAGGCAAGTCAATATTCCCGATCAAAACCAGTAAGACAAGGAGCCCGTAGATTAATGGCTTAATGGTTCGCATCTCACCTTGATCAGTTGGTAAAATTGTATGATATTCGGGTGAGAAATGCGGGCCAACATTGTTGCTTCAAGCGATAGCAGTTTGCGCATTTCCTGTCCCTGTAGATTTTGGCCTCTGACTGTTTTAATCATGACCTTCAAAAGGAGATAAACAACAAACCCTTTGAATAAAAATTTGTAATAAAAACCGGTTTAAAAGCATGAACACGAAGTAAAAAGCTGCGCGGAGTCCAATATCTCAGAAATACCATCACGGAAGTTGTTCTTAAATGGTAAGAAGCCATTATGACTTGCAAATGCTGCCCACTCTATACATATATCTCTTGTTCAACTACAGAACTATGTATTTAAATAATTAAAACAAGCTGAAGAGTGGTTTATTAACCGGCCAACAGGCATATTTTCACCCAGTTTGCAGAGACGAAGAGATCTGGCAAAACCTTCAGTTAAAAAAAATTAAAAAACACATTAAATGCTATTTTGTTATTAAGTAAAATGCAAAAAGGACAGAAACTTCAATTTCTACCTTATATCCCGTAGGCTTGTGAATTGCGGGTGCGACCATGGGTTCTTCAGAAAACTTTAACCCACTGCAAAATTGATAGTTTCCAATGGAATCAATAATTTTGTTTTCCATCGATTGGCCTCCAAGAAAGTCGCTTCAGGTCTAGATGTCCGCGCTGTAAGCCATTCTGCTCAAGGCAACGTAGGATGAATTGCATCAATTCCGAGCAGATGACAGAAACATTAGCGGCTGTCGTGGAAAAAGAAGCCTAAATTTGTGAGTGTCAGTTAGAAGGCAGCATGCAACAAGGGACGATGGCTGCGACTGCTGAACTCAATTCCCCGGCTGTCGGTAGCCTACGACGGCGGCATTGTTATTGTCACCGATAACTTCGCAGATGCTCGCGCTCAACTCCCTGTCCAACCAAGGTCTCGGAGCTTATCAAGGTGGGATGGGGGCGGGCAGACGGACGGAGGAATGGCGGAACTCTATGCCTGGACCTGGGGAGAGGGAGGACCATAAAGCGAGTGAGCATATGTTCGTTTACCCAGTCGCAAGAAACCCCCCCCCCCCACACGAGGACTGTTATCAGCTTCGCCTAACCTGGTCATCTGTTGAAAAAGGCGCTTTCAGCGGTCTGAACAGCAATCAACGTAAGCTGCCTCGGCGCCCCAGCGCCTTAGCCCTTAACGATGAACGCACCGGTTAGAAGGTGTAACGAAACCCAGCATGGCGTTAACGATAAGGGCTTAACCAGGACAAAACAATAAGGAAAGCTAAAGAATTTGTTTCAAAACATTGGCTGACTACAAATGTTGCTGTGACATGAAGTCGCGATTTCTCATTAAGCATTGACAAAGCAGTTAAACAGAGGTGAAATTTGGTAGGAAATGTTCATTTCAACCAATTTAGATCGAACAAACAATCGCTTAAATTTTTTTCAATTATTTATCTTCTTGATTTGCATAAACTCTTTGTGGTGGCAGTTACAAATCAAACCAACTCAGCAATCATAAATGACCGTAACACGGTTATAGTCCTATTTTAATAATGCGTGCTTAACCGCAATAAACAGTAACTAAAATGAAATATAAACTCGTAGAAATGCTATGTGATCCTAAAAAGTCTTTTTTAATGGCCTTTTTAACCAATTTTCCAGAATCTCCAAAATAAGTTAACACACCCACCAATAAAAGCAGTGATTTTGCAATTTTGTTGACTGAAATAGGCAGGTGGATATCGTCGGAAAAGTGGGATTAACATTTGACTGTACACATGAGCAATTTTCTCAAATAGAGTTTCAGAATAGATTAAAAGGATGCTAAAAGAGCGATGACGTCACCTTTCTAACGATTACCATGAATGACCACCAATACTGTCCAAGTCTTTTCGGTCAGTCCAGACATCTAATGCACTTCTGCAGGCATTTATTCTCCCCACTACGTCCAAATATTCATTAACAATTTAAACCTGTGTCTATGAAACTTAGTTTAGACTCGTTTACTCCAGGTGCACAATTAATTTCTGGGGAAATTAAAGAGAAGTGCGTTAAAAGCTAAAGTATCTACCAGAAAGCATACTGGAACCATGAGCCGAAACCCTCACAGCTGAGTCCTGCAGTGGCAAAATATTGGCGAAACCTGTGTCTGGAATATTAGCCAGAACAGTACTGACAGTAATTCAGAAAATGCAACCAGAAAATATATTTACTCGAATATACAATCCACGTATATTTGGATAAAAAAGACCCCACATATGAGTTCAGTAAAATTTGTTCATCGCGCAGCAAGTGGATATGTTGCCATTTCAGTGCCATATGACGAAAAACTGCATACATGTAAACATCTATGCGTTCAGATTTTCAGCAGGGTGCTTTCTAACGGGTCAAATTATAAAAAATGAAGTCCAAGTCGACAATAAGGTTTGTATATAGAGACCATTACCTATGGCGCGCTATTTTCGGAACTTTATAGCAAAAAAAGTTAATAAATGATTCTTTCCAGCTTTCCAGTAAACGATTTTGGTTAAAACAATATAATAAAAGGTAAACACATGCTTAGCGAGAAAATGGCAAGCGAGTGGCGTTTGAAAATTTTTGGAATCAATGAATATTAAATGTTTGCACTGCGTTAGAACACCTGTTAAGAATCAACATGAATTATAAATTTTCAAATAATTATTTGCTTGGCTAAAGCTTGACAGTTTAAAAATTTGAAGTTTTTAGTAAAAGTTATATAGAAACCATAACTTTAAAATAATTAAATCGCATGCAATTGAGTAATACACGTTTGAAAAATTAACATGTTAACCTGCAACTCCTGCCTAAAAGTTTCATATTGCAAAAGAAAGTAATAATGCTCCTTTTTATCCATAGAATTGGTCTGCATTATGGTTTAAAAATAAGTTTTTCATGGAGAAAGTTTTTAGAATCAGTTAAGCAAAAAATGTCTCGAAGTGATTTGGGTTTGTACAGAGCACTAAGTTGGCGTTTTGTTTGTCGTTAGTTTACAGAATTTCCTAACGCTATTCATCAAATGCCACGTTGATTCGCATTCGAGGTGAAGGTATAAGGAAACTAGATTTTGATATTTTCGTTAAAACGATGGTTTTTTCCTTTGTGTAATTTTGAATTTAATTTCACATCGATATTTTCGTGACGCTTTTATAATGTTCCGGTAACCCGAGTCGGATACAATTAATGAAGACCGATTTTCGGTAAATGTTTGATTCTGTAAGTCTTCGCATTATTGAAAAATGCGACACCCACGTAATCGAATAAGCCAAAAGTGTGATTCTCAGATTAAAAACTGCAATTTTTTGACCTTTAGAACTTTCATTTGTCAAGAGCAAATTAAAACGTACAATTCGATTTGGAGTTGAAATCGCCTCGCCAGTAATGATCCTCAAAGGCACTATTGACTCTTGTTGCAGCGCCTGAGAAAACCGCGGCAGATCGTTACGTTTGTCGGCTGAGTCATTCTTTGAATGTCGCGCCTCCTAGAGCTAACGTGACATCTAGCCATTCGATTGGCCACCACGTGTTCAGAAGCGAGATGATGGTCTCGAGAGCAAGCAAGCAGGACCATCAGGTAAATGTAAGTCGTCGGAGACTGAAACGACCAGCCTATTTATAGAGCTTTGTTTAGCCTTTTTATTAAGCACCCAATCCAGTTTGCCTGATGTCAAGTCTTCTGTTTGGTAGTTGGAAAAATATTTTCGATTTAAATTAGACGTGGACCATTCGCAGGAGGGAAAATTGTTACAACAGCGCAGGCCTGGGAGTGCCCTTTGTCTAAAAGACAGGTTTGGGTGGAAAATGTTACTGAAATAATGCCACCTCTGAACGATAGTGATATCCAGAAATGGTACAGCGTAGACTTTATTATATTTTAGGATAGTAGGCGTTGCCTTTGAAGCTTCCATGCTTAATATTGTGGAATACCTTTGTAATCACAGTACACTTAATAATAGAAATGAAACCTCTGTTTTTTTCTGGTGCTCTTGGTTAATCTAAAGACGGGTTCTTACCTAAATTTGATGAAAAGAGAGAGAGAGAAATAGTGCTAAGCCTTAGTTAAAAAGTATCATTTCACAATTTTCAGAAAAAAGCCCTCCATTCACGGTACATAAAATTGGTACGCAAAAAGGAGCACCGGAAGAAAACAGGAGATACATAGTCACCGAAAGCTGCAACTGTCAGCAAACTTTCACAAGTTTTCCTTCAAAATCTTGCAGGCCTCGTTTGCTCATGACCTTCTTATCGTGCTAAATATAAAAAAGAGTGGTAAATAAGAGTCTCTAATGAGGAAAATGGGCCAGTCCATGCAGATATAAGAAAATTCACATGTTAGTGAAGGATAAAAAAATGGCGTTTCAAATTCAAAAGCCCGCCTGCACGAGTGGACTAACAAGCGCGGACAGTTCATGAAAGCGTCTATCTAAGCCCTGTAAGCACGTGAGATTTTGTTTCCACTTATGATGACCTTGAACAACTTGAACCATTTATCAAAAGCACTAAGTCATATTAAAAGTAGACGCTCTAACAAAGAAAGTTCCACGATCAAAAGACTAGTTAAAAAATAAAAAAAACATTCGATAGTCAGCTAATTACTCGGATGAACGCACTATCTTTTCCTTACTTAGACAGCTAAAGAACGAAGAAATATTTTCGTAAATAGACTTAAGCGACTTATATTAGACGAATGCTATCGCCATCTTAATTAAAGAAAGCACCCATAATGACACGGCAAATGTAATGCTTCCCCACGTTATGCAGGTGATTTGCTTCGATATACAGGAAGAGTTGATATTTCCGTATCTTAACTTCTACACAAAACCTAGCCCAAATCCTAACTATAACCAAAATCGTAAGCCCTTACCATATCCTTAACTCTAACCTTAACCCCAAACTTATCACTCACCTAAACTCTATGGCTCGCAAATTTAGCTGCTTCCGGATTATGTTCAAAAGAGATGGAACACATTGCAAAATGCCAGCTGACAAAAGAGCGAAACGACACTAACTTCATGAAATCTTCCGTGCTACTTGAGACGCAAACTATTTTAGCAAGTAAAGTAAGCACCGAGTGAATGTTCTAGGCCAAAAGAACAGCAATTTGAAGTCTGGAGGGCCATTGTCTGCATAATAGGAGTCTAATGGATGTTATAATCCGCCGGAGTAGGCATATTCCATCGAGCCCAGGCAACAAGTAATTGTCGTGTAAAGTGACCTGAGGACAGACGGCCGCTAACGAAACCTCGGCAGTTGTCTACTAAATATATTGTACTGATGATGACATTAACTACGTTGGGAAACTGGAAGAAAATTATAGAACCTCGTAGATGAGTGTCTCGGAGGCTATATCCAAATGCAAAGCTTGCAATGAAGATTGGAGGAAGTGGCTATACTTTAGGCATTCAAAGAGCTGCCACGTTAGGCTAAGGCACCTCAGAAGCAGAACAATTTACGCTTGATGCATGATATTTATATGTAAAATTTATCAACAGGCATATAACCATTCCTGTGGTGTATAGTATCCTGCATAATTACATACATACAGACCAGGACAAGATTCTCACACCGAACCAAATAAAGACGAGCAAATCGGTTCGACGACGAACCCACCTGAAAAGGAGACAGACTTATGTGCATTGTTGGTCACGGTAACGTTGCGTAACGTCAATGGTCGCCGAACGCCAAGTCAAAAGACTGAGACAGTGAACGCCAAAAGCAATCAGTTCAAGGTTTGCATGTTAAGCCAGTCCTTTAAATTTCTGTTCAACATTTGGCAATAAATGCTTTGAGAATGGAGAGCCGACCATACCCATCGAAAAGTTAGCAAGAGTACAAATGTGATTCGATGAGCAAATTAAATTTCTCAGATTGTCACGCCGGAACTCTCACCTTCAAAATTCGAAATATGCTCATAAAAATTGGCAGTTATCACATTCATCGACTTTTTTCGTGGTAAGAGCCATGTGGGCCACGAGTCGTTAAAGTCAGGCTTCTCCGGCACCAATACTATCAGAAAGCACAGTGACCCCCTCTCAATATTATGTGCTGAGCCCTTTCCACGCGCTGAGCACGCTTGTGATCACCACTTCCAACGACAGTATCCGTAAGACAAATGGCCAACTCATTATTAAGCCAGTATTAAACATTGATGTGAAAATGAAAATCGAATGAATCGGACGCAGGCGACCAAACAATCATTGCAGCAGCTCCGTGCGTGTCAGAAAATCTGACACTGCATCCCATGAACTCTGCAATTTTTGGCAATCGGCTGATGCGTGTCATTTCAAGGTGAAACCATTGAAAATTCAATTCTTGTTCCAGCTGTGGCATCTAATTATGGACGGGGAGGCGTGGTCATTCAGAAGGATCCAGAAAACAAAATCTTGCCCTTGATACATGTCGCGCGATCACTCGAAGAAGGCAGTATGCAATTACAGCAAAAGTAAAAAGGCAAAATTAGCAATGCTTTGTTTATCAGTATAGCGACCCCATCACTTTAGTTAGGATTAAAAGTTCAACCACATCCCATGTCAGCAACAATTGAAGATGTTGCTGGACACAAATCCAGTTGCACTAGGGTACACGGCAAACAAGATACCAGAACGTAGTATGATTCACCTGAATCCCATATATACGCATTCAGAAGCTTGGAGCTCCTAACGGCTCAGCAAGGGTGTCGATATCCGGAAAGTGTCTACGAGTATGCCATACCGTAAATTGAGTTCTTCCGTCTTCCTTGCGATGCTTTTAGCGTTAGTTGCCATGATGTCTAAAACTTCCAGTATCTTTGAAAATGTGTTGAAAACTACTGAAAAACACGATTGAAGAGCGGGCGATAATGACCTTACTCAATGGTCTCGGGTTCATATCCTCAGGTTCACACGCACCATACCTTCAAACGAAAGATTGCATGTCGTTATCATTTTATGGCCAATTTACCTACCTGAAGGCCAATTGATGTATGTAGGGCTTAAGCGCCAGTATTTTGGACGGCATCTATTCTCATGTCCGGCCACGGGTTTTTTAAGCATTCCGTTTTTCAAAAAATACGAGTTTGCTTTTCAAATGGAACTAAGGTGATAGCTAGTATTTATTTTAATTTTGTTTGTCTATTAGTTGGATGCAATTACATCCGATTCATAAGATGGACATGAAATGTGAGTTATTATCTTCAACTAATTATCAGTTAGTCATCCTCTATTACGAAAAATGCCCAAACATTACCGTGGATTGAGGTATATTACCTAAACTATCTCATGAAATCTATGAGATTTAATGAGATAAGGCCCGTTGCGTGAAATCATTCTACACTGGGCCCCTAAAATTAAACAACAGTAAAGAAGCGCTCATTCTTAAAAAGAAGGCATATTACGGTTTAAAAAGTAATAATACATTACTTAGAAATAATTATATTTTTAGAAAAAAGGCAAATTCCGAAAACGTGAAAAATCAGGTTAGCTAATGAATTTGAAATTTTAAACGTACAGGATGCCTTTCCATTTAAAAAAACGAGCGAATAAAGCAAATTAAGTAGAATTGCGTTTGAAAATTGTCATTTATTGCATATTCAATTAAATTAGTCTTCCAGATTACGGGCAATGGACGTAATCATCGTTACCAAACAGCGTAAATTTCGAATAAATTACACAACACGGTTTCAAGAGAACTTATTGTTTTTTCTTCCGTTTGCACATTGTCCAAGATGCGTTCGACTAAGGCAAATATATTTTAGTTTGATTGCGCTGAGAGGGACTTCAAAAGAATAAAACTTTTATAAGTTCCCATACTGAAAGGCCGATCAATGACTACTAAATTTAAATAGAGTTGTCTGGTCAAATTGGAAACTTACGATTTCCACTTGCAAAATTTCTTTGTAGGTAGTTTGGTTGTTGAATTACGAAGAATTTTAGATCACCCTTGAGAAAGTGGTGAATTCTTTATGACTTCCTGTGTTTTTATCCATTACCCATAAAGTTAAATTCAATTGTATGTGTTTATTAAAAGCTTCAAAATAATCTATTTCTTCAGAGAATTTGCAGAAGTTGTGACTTTTAAGACATTCTTTCGACAATTAGTATGCATAAGATCGATTTAAATTTCTTAAAATATGTTAAATCTTTAAAAAATAAATTTTGTCAGATATTTCTTTAATCGAATGTCTCCGTATTTAACCTTTTTCTAAGATCACGTTTAGGCAAAAATGGGGAAGTTCGACCGGGTTTTCGACTTCGCTGAAAAATGGTGAAAATGTCTTCTAAAAATGAAAGAACTCACTTATTTATGTATATTGGCACGTTTTCACTATATTTGCTTACTTTTCGGTCCCGTTCTAAAATTAAAAATGCACAACTGAGTGACCGATTAGATACTAAGGTTTTGTGAATAAATTTCAATCTTCTGCCCTTTCCATTTTATGTTTTCGCATTCTTTGGTAGTTAGTTGCAGATAGCAATTGTCTGGACATCTTTCGCGTACGCCATGACACGAAAATTGATGACATATGGTGACTTTTAATATATATATATATGTATATATATGCATGTTTAAGGACCACATTATCGATGTGGTAAATCAAAGTACAGTCAGACAAGTTTATTACTAATATTTTTCTTACAAAATATCACGAATTTGCAAAATTGATCTTTTTAAACTGTATCTGTCCTTTTGCTATTTCTCATACCTGCATGTTCCTGCTGTTAGTAAACGCAAAACCAAATTCTCCGTTTTATATTACAGAGCAAAAAACAAAAGTTTTTGATTCGTAGTTTTCACTAGCGTAGGAAAATTCCTGGAGGGTAAAAAAACGTCAGATTTGACCATGTTTTGCTCAAATAAATGAATTGCAATCCTCATTACTAACTAGCTTTCTCCGCATCAATTCCGTTCAAAATACAAAACAACACAATAAACTGCAATAAACCTGAAATGTTGATCCGCACATTTAATGAGATAGGCGATCGAATGTTTGTGCTAGTTATAAGTGCAGTATGGATTTTCACAGGTAATAAATCCACGCTAAAATTTTAAGTATTCACTTGTTAAATGTTCAGTGATAGATGTCTGGTGTACACCGCTTTGATCTTTTTTCTTTCCTACCGCTTAAAGTCTGACGTCAGTACTAGTGGCCAATTTTGAAAAACCTTTTTACACCAGAAGTCCACGGTGAGAGTGCTAGCGTAAACTTTTACCTTTAAAGGCCAGACACCTTTGGGAGTACCTAGAAGTAACAGGCATAGAAGTAAAAAGATACAAAATAATCAAGTGTTCTCAGCCGAAAGGTTAGTCACTGTACTTTCAGGCAAATTAGTAAACGGTTGTTTGTTCACACGTGACGTTAGTTAGCGGTATTTAAGAAGGTTGAACGCGCTCTTTTATTAAAAACGTCAGCATGTATTTAGAACACGGCTCTGAAAATTAAACTGTTGACAAAATTCCAGATGTATGGACAAATTTATCATAAAATGCTTTCCTTTTCTAAATACTGTGATAATATGCGGATAATTGCATGTAACTTCTTAGCGGTTTAAATAAAAATTCATTCATACATTTATTTACCAATAACTGGACAACTACTTTGAAACTATTTAATTTCAGGTGGAAAAAACTTTCAGTAACCATGTTACCATCCCCTGCGTCTCCGCGGTTCTATAAATATAGCGGAACTGAACTAAAATAACCAAACTCGTTGGTTTTTTTGACTCAAAACTGCCCCTATCCATAAAATAATACTCACGCTTCCTGGGAATTTGGAAAGGACTACATGCGGTCCCATGACGTCGGTCCCTATTTCCGTGTTCAGATGCTAAACTAACCCTAACCTAAACCATAACCCAAGTTAAAAGAAGTATATGCGAGCCCTGGCAGAAGGGTTTTATTCCCCTAACGTTTCAGATTCATGCTCGAGTGCGGCATCGTATAAAATTAGTCGCAGTAGTTATAGGATACAGTCCCTATGCCACTGCATACCTATAAAAGTTAATGGCTCCTCGTTTCATTGAGGCTAGTTGGCCCTGGTGGAATAATTTATTGATGGTCGTCATTCGAGTATTAAATACTTGCAGATTCACCACGAAGTGTTGCATGGTAGCGTGAAGATCACTAGGAAATTCGGCTCTGTGAAACTGCCATTTTAAACAGTGTTCACCTGTGCGCTTACCTTTAGCTTATTATACGGGCGCAGACGGAGCCACAGCACCGAATATGGAGGGGCAGTTTATTGCATTTTATAATAGACAGAAGGCCAATGAAAGATAACTCAAGGAGATGGCAGCTCACGAGATTGTCATCTCTCGCGATAATTATGGCCTCGTCAGTCTTAATGGTGTGGCTGGGTCTCGTCAAATGAGCCTTGCTCTAAGAGCTAGCGTTGTTCCTCCAGACTGCAGCTACATGTTCAGCCATCCACGTGCGAGCAACAGCAGTTCCGACTCCATTCGAAGCCGGTTTCAGACACCTACTAATGTCTGATGACATGTTTGAAAGTGCTCCTCTGAAGACCTCCTCCATGTGGAAAGCCTACAAACTTTAAAATACAAATGCCTAATATTTTAATTTTTGTCAGTCTATTTTGAAGTAAAAGGCGACATTTACTGCCCAGCAGATGATTACTATGGCAAAGGACATGTATGCTATTTGTTTAAGAAAAGCAAAAAACAACAAATATTTAACTGATAATTTTTCAAATTTTTATCTTTGGAAGGGCGGTACGTACTTTCCTTTCGCTTCTGTTGCCCAAGGCCAATTATTTATTCGTTTTGCGAACGCAGTAAAACATTGTCCTTAGCGATTAGAATGCATAAACCTGTGTATGAGAAAGCGCTTTTACTAAGATATAATTTCGAAGTTCTCCTCCCAAAACTCATTATGATTTCCTGCGCAGTTGCTGGTAAGCTACTGGCTTACTTCCAACATACAAACGGCGGACCTCAATGTTGCTGTCTACAGTAGAACAGATAGTTGGCAGCAAAAAATATATTTTTTGGTTATGCAGACTGTGCGATCAGTACAAATTTAAAATGCTGCTTTGTCACTTCTAGTGAAGTTATCGGCGAGTATTAGCACAGTGAAAAGTAATTCATCTTCATGTTGTGCTTAGTGGTAGTAGTTTTGAGGATATATACTCACAAATACTTACACCTAAAACAAAATGGTAAAATTAGAATCCCCCTGGCTGAGGGCAGGTTCATCTTGAACTGAGCTCGCTGTATATATTATGCATGTTTCGACTTGCACCTAAAAGTATGTGTGGCGATGGCGGTAAGAAGGACGTGGATTTACAGTTTCATCTGGATGAGATCATACTATCATGAAGAGGAAAACGTCTATTTAAAGTATGCTCCGCAAACTGGGAAGCGCGGTGGGCCTATCGTGATTGGCTGCTATGATCTACGACCTAATGGATTCTGGAGGGGACCATCAAAACGTGACATGCGCCACAGGGCTTTGCGGTTTGTCAGGCACATGGTGATTCTACGATCAGCCGAGTTGGCACCCACTCAGTAGACCACAGTGCATCCTAACTTCCTAGACTAAGCCTCAATACAACCCGAAATTCCTGGTAGATTTCACTACAGGCAGAGCGCAGGGACAACGCTGACTTGCGTGCAATAAAAATTTCACACCAGTTTAATTGTCTTGTGATCGATTCAGACATGCGCTGCCTGTAAGATAAGGACTAGAATTACCGCGGTATTGGTGTTTCATTAAAGCCGTGGGTTTGTGGTTGTCTCTGCCATCCGGCATCTAGCTTTTCCATTTGGTACTTGATGAGCATATGTTCATATTCATTTTGCTTGTCTTAGAAAGCTCAGCATGCATACACCAGAAACGTGCTTAATCATGCTGAGTGCCATATTGCCAACGAGAGGGAATTGTGCTGCTTGGCTTGCATTATTGCTTAAACCAAACTGCAGGGCCAGCAGTAGTAAACAGTCATTCAAGACAATAACCGACTGCGTCTTGGTATATAGTTCCGTCAGAATCCTTCAAATTTGGAAAACTACCGATTAAAATAAAACAACTACAAAATATTGAGAATACATTATGGACGCTTGATGACAATTTTCAGCAGTAGGATGAAAAATCGGGATTTCTGGACAACCTAGAACACAAAGTCGCTATCAGCTGATTTGGTCTTCTTAAATAACCACAATTATTGTAATTTATAGCCGGTAAACATGCGATGGAATCTTTGTAAAACTAGAAGTGCTCATGCGTAAACATGCCTACTGTGGAGGAGTTCGGTAGTGAGTATTTGACGTTGAGTTATGATAAGCAATTTGGCTAGGCCTACTTAGATAATAAATAAGGTAATGTGAGAAATTTCGGTACACATTGTTTTTAATAAAGAATTTCAGAAGACATTTAACAACCTAGCCCACGCGGGTTCGAATCCCAGATGTGCCACACTTGGGATTGGGTATGACTGGCTGATGACGGCTAATAAGCCAGAAATGGCCATTCCGGTCTCCCTTGTCTTTGTCGGTTTAATTTAAATTTCATATAAATATATATATATATAAAGGTTATCCGGAAAAATTGAGTTTTACTCGTGAATTTACGAGCAGGTTACACCGGCCTGTCGTCAGACGAAATGAAAAGTGGGAGTTGGGATTATCACACTAGAGAGCTTGGTGGGGGGCAGACCTCCGTGGAAGGGGGGCGAGAAACGCGTAACGATAAATATCGGGAGTGAGGGGAGGTGTTAAAGTCCCGATTGTGGTTCACGCGTCGTTGGGGGGCAGAAGGATACCGCATCCGTGGATTTCCACATGGCCAACCATGGATAAGATATTGTTGGTTTGAGGTCGACGTGAGTCAGTGAGCCGCGCATGTGGACCTTCATAATGTGCATCCAGATCGACATGGCGGTAAATGTCGTTTGTGTTGGAGTGCCAAGCTTCGAGGAATTCTCGTGCCTGCTTGGTGTTAGCCGTGGCGACCACGTCGGTTGCGTCCCAATTAAAGCGGTGGTCACAGTCCATGGCGTGCGCAGCAACGAGCGACAAGGGATCGCATCAACGGATGACCAGTTCATGTTCGTTGATGCGGGTCCCAAGTTGTCGACCCGTATGGCTTACGTAAGCGAGCCTCGAATCGCTCCTATCGACCTCTGCTGTCCCTGAAGACATGCGCGCCGACATACGCAGCTGCGCCACTGGCCTCCTTCGGCAAAGGAAACACCGCCAAGCGTTATTGCTCGCCGAAGCAAAAGGAGTACGGTCTCTGAAGACTGATGACAGCATAGTTATCGTGCCAGCTGACAAAGGTGGCGCGAATGTCATCAGGGAAAAGGTTGCTTACATCAACAAAGCTAATTAAATCTTCAATGAACAAGAAGCCTACACACCACTCGCTGCAGACCCTATAAAAAAGCAGGCCACAGCCCTGAAGAAGAAAGTGAACGAGCTCACCCAACTGAAGCTCACAAGTCCTGATGATTCCAAATTTATGATTCTCAGTGACCCCCGTATCGCACATGGGTATGGCCTTCCAAAAGTGCGCAAAGCAGAAGTACGACTGAAAATCATAGTACCACTCATTGGATCACCCACGTATAACCTTGCCAAATGGTTATACAGGTACCTGAAGCATCTGACTGATGGATCGCAATATACCGTCGAAAATTCCCAGGCCTTACTTCAGGAGATCCAAGGCATCGACGTAAGTCCTGATGAATGCATGCTATCATTTGGTGTAGTCAACCTATTTTCCTCAATACCGCATGACCTGGCACTTGAGAGTGTAGCTCGACGCCTACAAGACAATCAGGTTAATATTCCATTGCAGCACGTTCTAGATCTGCTTAAACTCTGTCTGAAGAACTGTTGCCAATTCGATATGAAACATTATGAACAGGTTAAGGGCACTCCAATGGGCTCGCCGATATCGGGTCTCCTCGCGGAACGCGTATTACAACAATAAGAAGAGGATGTAATGTGAACTTTCAAGCCAAAACTGTGGCTCTGATATGTAGACGATACCCTTGTTATCATGAAAACCTGCGAGGTTGAGCAGCTGCATCAGAGTCTGAATAACATTTTCCCAGCTATCAAATTTACGCGCGCAGAGGCAACGGGAAATATCCTCGCGTTTCTAGACGTGAGTATTCAAAAACTGGAAAATGGTGGCCTGACGACGAGCAGGCACCGCAAAGGCTCAAATGCTGACATCATACTTAATTATAACAGCAACCATCCAGCGAACCACAAAAGGAGTTGCCTCGGAACCCTTTTTAACCGGGCTTTTCGCTCCTGTAGCAGTGAGGACCTTCTTAAGAAGGAACTTGCTTACTTGTATCGCTTACACTGACTCAATGGATATCCGGTCAGCTTTGTGATAAAACTGTCTCAGACGCCAGAGACAACCACAAATCGTCAAGTCTAATGAAGAAACAGTGTCGCGGAAATTCTACTGTCTACCCTGCATGCAGGGAATTTGTGAAGCGATCGCCAGACAATTAAATCGATTTGGCATCTCCATCGCCCGCATGCCGGCGTCCTTCCTGCACGCAGCACTATCGCGTGTTAAAGACCCAACAGTAAAAGAGCAGCAAAATAATGTCATTTGCCGCATTCCGCGTGCAAATTGCTCTAGCGACGAAAACCACGCAGATTCTGAATTTTCACATTAACCCATCCAGTGGCTTCCAAACGAAGCTCTGTGAGAACACTGTTCAAACGCATTCAGACTCATCGCAGCAAATCGGCAGGAAAAGCTCGTTAGGCCCGTTACCTCCGCGACCAGTTTATTTGGAACGGCTATCCGAAGGCATTCATAAGTCGAGGCCTACGTGTTCGCACCCGGAGGACCCAACCAGAACCAACACCTACGGTATGGCGTGCGCTGCCACACATAAAGGAGGTGTCAGAAGCGACCGAGCACATTTCTGCCGGACTAAGTATCGGAATTGCACACCGGCCCAAAAATAACATGCGCAGCAGGGTCATGGAACTCACTGACAGATTAAATTCTAATGAGCAGTTGGGTGTAGTGTATCGCATCCCATGCAAAATCTGTTCCCGTAACTTCACAGGATAGACTGAACGTATGCTTTGAGCGTGCATACAGAAGCATAAGCTGGCTGTGAGCAGGGGTAACGGCTTATCAAAAGTGGCTGCCCACACCTACGAAACGGGTTACGAGAATTTATCGAAGTTCGGCACTCCAACACAAACAGCATCAACCACCGTGTTGATCTGGACGCACATTACGAAGGTCTACGTGCACGGCTCACTGACTTGCGTTGACCTTAAATCAAAAATAGCTTATAAAGGTTTAGCCACGTGGAAATCCACGTATGCAGTATCCTCCCCCCGCCGACGTGTCAAACAAAATCGGGATTTTAACACCCCCTCACTTCCGATATTTTTCATAACATGTTTCTCGTTCCCCTCCCACAGAGGTTTGCTTCCCACCAAGCTCTATATTCTTATAAACCCAACTCCCACTTTTTGTTTCGTCTGACGACGGGCCGGTGTAACCTGCTTGAAAATTCACGAGACAAAGTCAATTTTTCCGACGAAACATCTTTCTTCATTATCATCTCGGAGTGCATACTACTTTA